>NGKF01000025.1:193658-220050 GCA_002162555.1 Monilinia aucupariae | reverse complement strand
CCCAACCGCGAACCCAACAATCTTGAAACCGACACATCAAAACAATCCCGCAGCCTCGTCGACGCACCAGCCATCCCATCTCAAAACGAAAAAGAAACCAACACCACCAACGATTCCGCACCCTTGAAATCCTCTTGAATATTTCTCACACCTCACATCCCACTCCCAGGCCCACGCATCAGCTCATCATCTCCGCCCTGGTAGCCTTGACAACGAACGCGAGCGGGATTTCGAACCGGGACCTCGGGGTGAAATTTGTGAGAGGGGCGAGAGGAGGGAGGGGAAGAGGAAGAAGAAGAAGATCCATCGGCTTGTACTGACTCGTGATGTTTCGAGGAAGTGCGTTTGTAGTCGAAGTTAGGAGTAGGGGGTGTAGCATCAATAGGAGCTGGAACTATGCTTTGTGGACTGAGATTGAATGCGAATGGTGATGTGGAAGAGGGCATTAACTCGTCATATCTAGGATATGCGCGTTCATCATGATCAAATGCGAGATTTTTTCGAAAACTCTCTATTGGTCTTGTGCTCGGCTTTGGTAAAGGTGATGGGTTGGAAGATCGTGGTGGTTGATTGTACATCAGGTATTTACTATCATTTTCAAACCGAGAAGTCTCGTGGGTGATTCCAACAGGTTCCGTACTTCTAATCGGCCAACCAAGATTAAATCCATGTGAGACTAGGGATTGTCGCGATTCGTCATATGCAGGAAAGGCCTCGGTGGAAATTTGTGTGGTTAGAGCTGTTGGTGGTGTTGGTGGAAGAATCTCTTTGTGAGTCGTTTGATCTGTAGGTTTTACTAGATGGTTTGGCTCAGGTTCATAGTTGCTGAATTGTATCTCTCGAGTTGAATAAGGTTTGGAGAATAGATCGTACGGATAACTTGGATCAACGTAGCTATTTTCTCGCTTTGGCTCTGATTGCTTGCCATAATCTTTATAGTTGATAGAAGATCTTATATCAAGAGGGAATTCTTCATAGCTCGAATATCTTTGCTCTGACAACATTCCAGAGTAACTGAAGCCAGGTGTTTCTGCAGGGTAGGACTCACGTGAGCCAGAGAAGGTATTCTCTACCTCTGGCTCTAATTGCCTGCTATAATCTTGATAACCAAACGAAGGTCGTGCACCAAAACAAGATTCCTCAAAACCCGAGGACTCGAGCTGTGGGGACTTAAGCTGCGAGGACTCGAGCCGTAACGAAGTCCGCCCGCCATAATCCTGATAGCCAAACGGCGATCGAGCACCCAGACGCGTATTCTCCAAACCCGCGCCCGTGTGCAACGGCGCCTCACGCGGTAAACACAAGTCCCCCCGCAAGTCCGCCTCCAAAAGCCCCGTAGCTTCCAGCTCCAGCTCCAGCTCCAGCTCCCGCTCCCACTCCCGTAATCCTATCCGTTCCCCCTCTCTTATTGATTTTCGTTCCAAACTCGCGCCACCGATAGAATCAGCACCCAAAGCTATCGACCTGCGATGTCCCGCAAGACCCCGCTGCTCATGTGCACCTCCAAAGGTATGCGCAGCGAGTCCGGGGTTAAAGGCTGCGGGATGTATTGCTGTGCTTTGTTTGAACTTCGCTTCATATTTAACACTCGTAGAGAGATTTTCCGCAAGGTTTGCGCTGTCTTCATGAATATGATCATGCGATGGATACTCCAAGGGATTTTTCCCCTTGTCGATCGATGGTTTGTATGTGGTAGAAATGGAATGTTGGTGCAGCTCGGAGATTTCTGGTACCTCAGGGATGTCTCCTATGATTGGAGGGGTTTGGGAGTTGCTTATTGGGGGAATTTGGCTCTTCTTGGCTTGATCTTGAGAGGTTTGGTCCCATAGGGTATTCTCAATTATTTCATCCACCGCTATTGCCTCAGTATCAATAATTGGCTCCGACTCAAAAGCCACGTGCTCTTCCGGGAAAAATTCATTCCCAGATACGATTTGCACTTCTTCTGTAATTGGATCGCCCGCAGACTCAGTCTTGTCTTCATCTGAAGCTATAGAGCTTTTCTGAACAGATTGACTTTCGACTGGAGGTTCCTCGAAGGTTAGATGACTTTCAGCCTGGAGGATACTTTGAGTTGGCATAGAACCCGCTTCTTCCTGCAACTTAACCGGCTCATCCCGAGTCAAGTCACTTGGCAGGGAGCCTTCACAGGCGATTTCATCTTGGATTGGTTCGCTAACATGCTGAAACTTCTCACTGAACTCAGCCGATGCAACATCCTCAACATGCTCAACATCGTGGGCGAAATGCGCAACGGGGCTATTGTCCTCAACCAACATACCGCTACCAATATCGTTAGATGTGCTTTCAGGAACCGTCAACTCAGTTTCTAGCTCTATTGAGCCGCCAAGATATTCATAAACAATTCCTCTCTCAACAGGAAGACTATCATTATCTTCCACACTATCGGCATGTATCGAGGGATCTTGAGGACTTGACTCAGCCTCCACAACCTCGATATGCTCCACTGACGAGCGTAGATCATCGAATCCGTGATCTGCACTTTCTACATGCGGATGGCTCTCGATAATGGCTTCCAACTCAACAATTGAATTCTCTCGAGCGGAATCATGTTCAAGGACCCTTTCGTTCTCGATATCTTTTGGTTCATTTTCCCGTGTGGCATCATCGGGTACTTGCTTATTCTCGCTCGTTTGTGTCTCTACCTCAATCGCAGGTGTAGATTCAAGTTGAGCGGGTAAACTTTCAATCTCCTCAATTTCGACCGGAGAGGCGCTATCATCATTTAAGTTTCCACAGTCACTATTTTTTGCCTCGGTTTCGACGGGGGCTTCAAACGGTACTGATTCGGTTTTTTCTCCTTGTATCCCCTTCTCACGTACAGATTCAGCATGAGCAGACGCGGTTTCGATGCTCATATCTTGATCTTCGAGCTCATCAACCATTGTTTGAATGTCGGGTTCAAGTGAATATTCGGGTTCGGGTTCGGTAGAGGGGTTTGGAGTTTTTTCTTCGGGTAGAGTTTCATTTCCCTCATGTTGTGTCTGGTCTTCAGTAGCTCTCTCGGTATTAACTGCAATAACATCTTCTCCCTGAACAAACTCTTCCGTAGATCGAATATCCGTATCCTCGACCGTCTCGATCTCAGGCTCTTCAGGAAAAACTTTTCCCTCCAAATCGATTGCTGTTACGGCAGGTTCTTCAAGGCTTTGTTCCAATTCAAGCTCACTTGGGCGCTCCTCGCAGACCACAGAATTCCCTTGCTCTTCTTGCAGGTCGGTTATTTCTGTGTGAAGTGGCTCCTCTCCCTGTAGATCTTCTAGAATTTCTTGGCTCTCAACGGGTAACTGTTGATCTGGAATATCGATAGGTTCTTCAGCATCCCGTTCAACTTCCGAATTCTTTGGCTCATCTCCAGATACAGTCTCAGCTCCAACTAAAGGATTTTCTCCTGTTGACTCCTTGGTCTCTTCTACCATTGGTTCACTGCTATTTGCCTCCTCTTCTGCGCCTTCACTAATGGTAGGTTCAGGAGTCAATGGCTCACTTCCAGGAAGTTGCTCCTCGCTGTGTGCCTCAATGACCTGTTCATCAATAGATATTGGCCTCTCCTCCTCATCGGTGACAATTTGAACCTCTTCACTTGACTCAGGTATATCCATGGGATTCTCGTTCTTCTCTTCTAGCTCCGCAGTAATTTCTCCCGCTGCCACCTCAACAACGTGGTCTTCTTCATTAAGGATCGTGGGCTGAATCTCAGCAGCCAATTCTTCATTATTTATCTCAATGGTCTGTTCTTCGGTTGATTCCGGCAGTGTCTCACCCTCGACAATATTTTGAACTTTTTGGCTTTTTTCTGGCGCGCTGTCATTCTCAATCACTGGATCCGAAATAGTGTCTTGCAAAGTCGTATCGGTTGCGTTTTCCTTATTGTCTGCTGATGAGGGTAGCTGTTCTTCCGAACTCTCTAGCTCTTTGACAACGATTTCGTTCAACTCGGCCTCTAGAGGGCATTCCTCACTTCGAGCTATAGCTTGTTCTTCATCATTCAACTCGAACACAGGTAAATCTGTGTTGATAGTTGGATCTAGGGCATTCTCTTCGCAAGGCTCAACGGGATTATTTTCGCTTTCGCTAGGTTGAGTCTCATTACCAGGCGCCTGAGTTTCGATTTCCAAAGACTTTTCTTTAATCTCGACCGACGGAGGTCGTTCCGAGCTTTCTAGGTCTAAAACACCAGTTTCGCTTGACTCATCTTTTGTAGAAATTACATCGCCTTTAACAGGAATTCGTCCTTGATCTTCCAAGTCCGAAGAGATAGGTGCCGCGGATTCGACGTTTGTTTCTAAAACACCTTCTTCTCGCAAGGGCTCAATGAGGTTCTCTGCGGGTCCGCGTGATATCTCCTCATTGGCATCCTCATTGGTCTGGGTAGGCTCTGCAGAAGTTTCCTCTTTCTCAACAGGAGTTTGATCTTGATCGTTTGAATCCGAAAGGCATGTCTCGACTTCCACAACCGTTTCCAAGGCATCTTCCTTAGAGTGCCTAATCACGTTTTCCGAGGTCTCGTTGGACGTCTCTCTACTGCTATTTTCATCGACCCGAGTCTTTTCTTCGCTATCAATGAGAGGTTCTTCCTGGTCATCCAATCTCGAAACAGGGATCTCTGTCTGGATGATTTGTTCTGGAATGCTTTCATCCTGTACAGATTCAACGGGTTTATTCTCGTTCCCTTCCAGGTCCACCGTATCCAATGCCTTATCCTGGCTATCTTCCGAAAGCTGGTTTTGATCATTCAACATTTGAACAGACATCTCGCTTTCAAAAGTTGGTTTTGGGGCATTTTCTTCCTGCAAGGGTTCAACAGGGTTCTCCGTGACCTCACTAGGTACACTTCCGCGACCCAATTCCTCATTACCTATCTCTAATACCTTTTCTTCGATCTCTTTCGGTTGCTCTTTCTCTGCTTCCATACAGGTCGAAGGATCCTCGCTAGTAGACTCTGTGAGCTCGTGCTCGCTAGGGATTTCTATATCATCTGCAGACATAGCATGGTTTGCTTCAGGAACAAGAGGCTCGATTTGATGTTGGATGACGACATGTTCTTTGTTTTCGGCGGACGTGTCATCTAAAGTTGGTGAATTGATCTCCTCGAGTGCAGGGGCCGTTTCGTCCGTTTCTAAGGGAAGTGTCTCTTCAAAAGCGATAGGAGGATTTTCTATCACAACTTCTGGGGTGTTCTCTTCGATGGACCTTTTATCTTTTTTTAGCTTAAGCGCCTGATATGATCATCTATAACTTACTTCTCCTCATTGTTTGTTTGCATCTCTTTGTCTTTGGTATCTGGGACCATTTCCTCTGTTGCCCTATCCGTCATGTTAGGATCCACAAGATTTGCTCATGTTATCAAGATAACCCCGAGATCATTAACTTACTTCTCTTCTTCTACAACATCGGGTGTCGTTTCCATGGTTGTCCTGAAGTTAATTATTAATAAGACTTCACTATTGCTCGAAATCGCCTGGTAAGCTCAAACTTACTTCGAACGATCATCATCATCTATAACATCACCATCTGCATGTGCCTCAAGTTCCTTGCTCTCTCCATCTCTTTTTTCCTTAGGCCTATAGTCATCGTTCATTAGTTTCCTCATCTCATGCTTCCACGCAAATTTTCATTATAACCTCTAATTCCCCATATGCCACCACTAACAAACCAAATCACAATGAGAAAGAAACTCACTCTTCAACTTCAACAACCTCTTCCTCAACAAGTACCTCCTCAACAGTAGCGCTCTGTTCAGGTTCCGGCTCATCCTTGGACGATTCTGGGACGCTATCTTCTTCGGGACTACATAGTACGGTCTTTGGGTTAATTCCCATCAAATATGTTTTGCGAGATTTGAGATTGGTGCAGACTTACATTGGCTCTGTTGTTTCGGGGATCGGAGAGTCTTTCACGTCGTGCCTACGAAATATTGTTAATATCGCAGATTGGAGGGGCTTCCAGTCACAACTCACGTGTCCTGATTAGCAACTGATCCTTCGACAATCTCTGGTGGATTACCCTCAACCTTTTCAACAACCTCAGACTCATCATTGGTCTGAAGATCTTCCACGACATTACTTTTGATATACATCAGCTTTGTCAATTGTGAGAGGTATCATGATGTGACTCACGTGTCTTGGATAGGAATTAATTCCTCGGTAATCTCCCGTGTCGAATCATCAGTCTCTTTTGATTGTTGAGTAACTGTAGGCTCGATGTTGCTCCCTGGAGCGCTTGCCTCTGAACGAGGTTCAGGTTCAGGTTCAGGCTAGACATTGTCTGATTAGTCACATGAATACTAATAATCAAATTGGATAAGACTTACGAGGACATCGGTCTCTACTGATACGGGTTCCTCTTGGGGTGTCTTTTCAGCATCAGCATCATCTTCGGCTTGTTTTTCGACTGATGGCATTTCATCCGTGGAATCCACAGCCTATAATAAATGTTTAGTATACACCAAGCCGCAACTGTTCCTAGGAGAACTTACAGCTGATTCCAGCTCTTCCTCGGCTGCAACTGATTTTTCAGCTACAGCTTCCTCTATAGGGTTCTCAAACTCTGTGGAAACCGATTCTTCAACTGGAGCTTCTTCCACCTAAAATTACGAGTCAGTCACTAGCCGGTGAATCTTTTGCTTCACGCGTCGTTGTTGAAGTAAAAAACCGATGGTGACTTACAATAGTTACTGGTTCCAATTCTGGTTCTACTTGCGCAGGACCAGGTGTAGGAACATCCTCTTGTGGCTCGGCCTGATGTATATGTCAGACATTTAGACCAAAGTATGCCAAACTATTGATCAAGGGCAACACTTACCATAACCTCGGGCTCTGTGGGAATAGCTTCAAGCCCTGGCTCCTGATCTCCTGTTTCGTTGGCCGCTTCTTCTTCTTCCATCTGAATGTTGTGTTAGTCAAACATTTGATCCTGACACACTCAAACACAGGTGTGATAATATCTTACTGGGACCGCGGGCTTAGACTGTGCTTCCACATCTTCTGGGGTAATCGATGACTCTTCGATGGCAGGAGTTTTCTCTTCTTCGACCTATGTATCTGTTAAAAAGACAAATCGTACAACAACAAGGTCCAAACTTACAAGAGCTTCCGGTTCCAGTTCTTTAGTCTCAGAAACTGACTCTTTTTCCACCTGGAATTGTGTTAGCATCTTCGCGTTTTTGAGCCTGCATATTTGCAGACTTACCGGGGTTTCAGGCTCTATTGGTGGCAATTCTTCATCGGGCTTCCTCTCTTCTTCGATCTGAAGAATTTCATTAGGACATGACCTTCAAAGATTTGACCTAAAGACTAGGATCTTGGAGAGTATACTTACTTGAGCTTCCGGCTCTACAAGAATTAACTCCTCGGGCACCTTATCCTCCATAGAAGCAACATCATTCCCATCATCTCCTCCCACAGCCTTCATAACACCAGCCCCCACAATTCCACCTAAAGCAAGCCCGGCAATCGTTCCCTTCAGCCCATCATGATTCCCCCTTACTAAGTCACCGTATTCCCTGATCAAATCATCATGCTTCGAAAGATTCTCTTCATGTTTGCTCAAGTTCTCTTCAACCATCTTTTTCAAGCTCTCGATATCACCTCTCACTTCATCATGCTTTGATCCACTACCATCTTTCAAACTCTCCAACAAAACTGTATGTGTACTCAAGGCTTCATTGATACCATGGACCGGGGCAGTCGCATCTTTTATCTCGCTTAGAATTGCTGCATGTGAGGTGTGTGATTCATTGGATGCTATTGTTGCATCTTTAATATCACCGAGGGTGGTCATGTGAGAGGTATGAACCTCTTTGATTTCTCCTAAGGTCGAGGTTTGCGATTCGAGAGCTGTGATAATTGTCGTGAGTTGGGTATCTAATGCGCTGGTATCAAAGACTGGTGCTGATTTCGCTTCACCAACAGCGTCTAGAGATGGCTGGGTTATTTTTAGTATGGATTTTAGATCGTCCAAAGCAGTGGCGTGAGATGTGTGAGATTCAATCGAGGCATTCATTGCTTCTTTCAATTCCCCGAGAATGGTAGCATGCGTGACATCTGCTTCCTTCGAGTGAGCAGTAGCATCTTTTATTTCTTCTAGAGCGTTAGTATGCGCGTTATGAGATTCGTTAGATGCCTCAATTGCTTCTTTCAATTCCCCGAGAATGGTAGCATGCGTGACATCTGCTTCCTTCGAGTGAGCAGTAGCATCTCTTATTTCTCCTAGAGCGCTAGTATGCGCATTATGAGCTTCATTGCACGTACCAATCGCCGCCTTGAGTTCTCCCAGCGAGCTGACCTGGACGGCATGCGCGCTACTCAGGGCCGCCGTTGCATCTCGTATCACCCCCAGGGTCGCGGTGTGGGTATAATGAAATTGATTGGAAGCGTTGGATACATCCTTGATCTCACCGAGGGATGTGGTGTGGGAGCCATGTGCCGCCATCCCAAGATCGACCGCATCTCTTATCTCTCCCAAAACCGCATTTTGGCCTTCAAGCGTCGCGATCACGGTGCTCATTTGCGTTTCTAGTCCGCTGAGATCGACGCGGACGGTCGAACCTGGATTTTCTTCATCGGCTGCAACTGAATTCTCGCTGTTGTTCTCAGATGAAGTATTCACTACTGTCTGAAGGTCCAGCAATGATTTATCCAGTCTTTCTTGAGAGTCACTGCATGTGTGGAGTGCGGTGAGTATCTCGTCACTGACATCCGATTCTTTGATACTATTGAAAGATGTAGAATTACTCTCTTGTAACTCATGCAGTGCCGTCAAAATCTCATCACTAACATCGGCGTTCTTGATTTCTCTCAGTAGGCTTGTGTGACTAGTGAGGGTTTGCAATATTGTAGGGAGAGAATCATTGGCAGTTTCCGGAGAAGCAGTAACGCTAGCAGAGGGAGCGTTTGATTTGAGCTCCTCCAAGATAACAGTGTGTGCCTCCAATGTGCTCTTGATAGCCATGATATGTGGTTCTAGCATGTTTTCTACTGCTATCGCGCCCATGTCATTTTTTACCAGGGCCTCAGATTTAATGCCATCCAGCGCAACTATGTGAGCATCGAGTGCGCTCTTGATAGCCGTAATTTGTGGTTCAAAATGTTCGAAATCTGTACTTTGTTCTCTCATTATTGATGACTGAGATGATTCGCTGTTCTTCAACCTGAGCTCGTCCAAAACCACGGTGTGTGACTCCAGTAAGCTGGTAAGAGAGTTGAAATGAGTTTCAAATACTTCAGTATTGAACTCCGTTGGTCCGGTACTGACTGTAATATCCTTTGACTTCATTTCATTCAAAGTTTCAGTATGTCTTTGCAAAATGCTAGTAATAGAACTGAAATGTTTGTCGAGGGCCTCATTGGTAATTTCTGCTGGTATAGAAGAATTGAACGAGACATCTTTGGACTTGAGTTCATCCAAAGCAGCTGTATGTGCTGCCAGAATATCGGTGATTGTACTGAAATGTGTATCAAACGCTTCCATATTGATTGCCACTGGTGCAGCACTAGGTTGAATATCCTTCGATTTGATCTCATCCAAAACTACGCCATGAGACTCCAGAGTAGAAGCAATTGGACTAAAATCAATGTTAGGTGCTCCATCTTTGGCCTTGATATCCTCCAAGATAACAGAGTGAGCTTCTAATATCGAAGTTACAGAGGTCAAATCTACAATGGGTATCTCTTTTGCTCTAAGCTCATCCAAAGTCGAAGTATGAGACTCCAAAACAGAAGTGATGGGATTGAAGTCAATTTTAGATGCTTCACCCTTAGCTTTGATCTCATCCAAAGTCACAGTATGAGATTCCAGCATCGAAATGATTGGACCAATATCAGCAATCGGGATATCCTTCGATTTGATCTCATCCAATGTTGCAGTGTGTACCTCCAACATCGAAGTGATGGGACTGAAGTCAATTTTAGATGCTTCATCCTTAGCTTTGATCTCATCCAAAACTACGCTATGAGACTCCAGAGTAGAAGTAATTGGACTGAAGTCAACTTGAGATGCTTCACCCTTAGCCTTGATCTCATCCAACGTTGCAGTGTGAGCCTCTAATATTGAAGCAATAGGGGTAAAGTCCGCAACGGGGATATCTTTCGATTTGATCTCGTCCAATGTTATAGTGTGAGCCTCTAATATTGAAGTAATAGGGGTAAAGTCCGCAATCGGGATATCCTTCGATTTGATCTCATCCAATGTTATAGTATGAGCTTCTAACATCGAAGTAATAGGGGTCAAATCCGCAACCGGGTTATCCTTCGATTTGATCTCATCCAACGTTGCAGTAAGAGCCTCTAACATCGAAGTAATAGGGGTAAAGTCTGCAATCGGGATATCCCTCCCCTTAATCTCATTCAACGTCATCGCATGCGCCTCCAACAAACTACGAATCGAACCAAAATGGCCATCAAAAACATTCGCATCGATTGCTCCTGACGCAGGAAGATCTCTCGTCTTGATGACATCCAGCGCCGCAGCATGATGATCCAACTTTTCAACGATACATGCCAAGTTCATCTCCAGACCCTGCAAATCCACATTTGCACTTGCGGGGCTGGATTCAGGAGGGGGAGTTGGGGGTGCTTTGATACTTTCCAGCGCAGCTGCGTGGGAGGTATGTGATTCGTTGGATTTCTGCACTTCCGCTAGGATTGATGTGCTCGCCTCGAGGATCGTGCCCATCTTAGATTCGAGTCCTCCCAGGTCGATAGAGGTGGTTGGTTCTGGTGGTGGAGTGGATGAATGCTTGAGCGATTCAATGGCGGCTGCATGAGCAATATGTGAGTCGTTTGACTTTTGAATTTCTGCTAATATGACCGCGCTTGAGCATGAATTCTTGATGCTTTCCAAGGCAGCCGTATGCTTCTCGTGGGTCTCGTTAGATTTTTGCACTTCTGTCAAGATGGTTTGGAGTGTTTCCGCATCTTCAGCAGTAGGGGCTCGTGGAGTCGACGCATCGATAGACTGAGCATTTCTCTCCTTGAGCTCTCCCAAAACCACAGTATGTGCCTCGTGCGATTCATTCGACTTCTGGATACCCGCCAAAACATCAACACTATTATCAGCGTCTTTTATCTCTCCCAGTAAGACCTTATGGTCGTCGAGGGTTGACTGTAGGGCAGAAATTTGAGTTTTCAACAATTCCAGATTTTCGTTATGTGATGAAGTGCCTGCATCCAAATTTCCCCTCAAAGCCTCTAATTCAGAAGAAACGGCGCGTAGAAGCACAGCATCTTCCTCACTACTATTAGGAGCTACAACAGCTGTTTCCGATCCGGGTATTCCTTCGACCAAACGATCGTTTATGGCCTTCACATTTGTTCCTAGATCCGGACCAATTCGTGTGATGATCACTCTAACATTTTCCTGCAGTTGGTCTAATTGCGCTTGCATGACTGAGGTGTTGGTAGCATTTTTCTCCCAGCTTTCTTTCAAACTATCCAAGCGCTCGTTCGATAACAGTAGATCATTTATTCCTGCAATTCCCTCCACCACTTTTCCTAATTTATTATTATTGAGATCCAAAGAATCGGATATCTCAGATAGCTTTCCGACTGTACATGTAACATCTCGATTTATCAGAGGTATCAGTTTCTCGTGGGCAAAGGAGCCCGGTGCACCAGACGTCGAAGTAGATGATATGGGGCGTGACACATCTTCTAATTTGGGCTCAGATCGATGCAAGCTCAGCGCGCCATGAGCACCAAGTCTTGCTCTGTTCAGATCCACGGCTCCATCTTCATCTGTCATGGTATCCAATCGCAGTAGAATATTCTCCACACTAGCATTGGTCTTCTTTAAAATGATTTCATGCTGCAAAACAGCATTCACCAGCGGTTCAATCGTATCCAAGGCCGTCTTGATTTGAGGTTTCAGCATCTTAGCTATGTGAGTGGCAATTCCAGCCTGAAAGGCATCTCCAGAGATAGCATGATCGATCACCTGTCGAAGAACTTCTGGATCTATTGGACTGCTCCCAGGAACGCTTGCATGTTTGGGATTGGGAGAATCTTGAGATTTCCTTCCTTCAAACGATGCCCTTATGCGATGCGATAGGGGGGGTCTGGAGTGATTCGGCATTCTTCTTGCTCCCTCTCCACCTGTTCTCTCTTTCCTGAGGATACCGGTCGTGCGAGTAGGAGGTTGAAGATTGATTGGCATTGGAACGAATCAAATGAATAGTGAAACCAAACAAAACGAGATAGAGATAGAGATGAAAATAAACACATGAGACGATTGATGCTCAAGAAGGAGAATAGAGACTGCTTTACCATTTAATCTTACCTGTTTCCCATGTTCCCAGCACATGAATATATACGACTTTGCGGTACTGTACATTGTGAGATACAGTATATCAGAGATGGTTGTATAGCACAGGTTAGTTGTCAATTCTGCGTGGTTGATCGTTGAATTCGACGTCAAGTGGTTGAAGGAGGTGAAGAGAAGAATATTGTTTTGACTGGCAGAGTGGATCCGAATTAAGCTTTCAGGTTACCTGGTGCCTTTCCTGAATACATACATCACCGGGACGGGGTTGAACTCGAGCCATGATCCCTCTCACCTCCATCTCGTATCAATGCAACCAATCCGCATACGGTTGTTGCTATTGTTGTTGTTGCCGTTGCTGTGGCACTCGAGGACCGTACACGTTGACCAACCAGGATATAATTCCCAGCAGTGCCAACGGATGACTGCGGTTACCGATAGACCTTGTCATACTGTTGCTATCTTGCACTCTTCACAGTCTCGAGAGATACACACAAGCATCGTACTGGCAGCTCAGGTTCGGCTCGGCATGGTTCAACGAGACCTGCTCGAGCAGTAGGTTAAACAAGTGGCACAGCACGCAAGTTTCAACAACATTGTGCTCGAGTGTACTTCGAGTCGAAGCCTCGCAGGAAATGCTTGAGTGCTCACAGTGCAAACTATACTCGCGTAACAGAGGAGTACGGTATGGTGATAGGGGCTTACTCGAGGGCAAGGACAGTCAGTGCAGGACCGGATTGACATGTGAATCTCATACCAGACCTGGCGGACTCCTCGAGTAAGCGATCGATTGGGTCCCATCATCTAATCACTACCCGAGTCCTCCTCTACTGTCTGCAGAACGTCTAAGTCGCCTATTCGAACCCCCCTTTGTCAATCTCGACGAGTAGTCCCTGGTGGTCTGACATGTACACTTTGGAGATGTGATAGATAACAACGACCCGCAGACCAATCCCTTGTGAAGGGGTTTGGGCAGGAATACCATCGGATCAGCGGATCACACATGCACGATGCACCATACGGATCGATGCCCAATCCTTTTCTTTCCTCCTCTCGTTTCTCCTCAGACGCCAGAAGGCTCGTATAAGCTTATCATCATCCATAATCATATGACCCCTCCGTCCAGATTCCAAGCTCCCAGTTCCAAGTCCCATCCCCCATCCTCCATCGTTTCTCATCCCACCACGCCACGAAAATCATGTACACAGCAATGTCTCCTCGAGTAGTATGAGAAATCCATTTTCCCCCTCCCCCGGACTTCCCTCCTATGGCTATCCTTTGGAACTCGGCAATCTTGGAAGCCGATGGCCGACCAACCGACGATGTTGTTGGCCTACCTCGGCAAAACCGCTTCCAAAGCGATGCCATCAAGCCCACATCCCGCGGTACGCTTAAACGCAACAGCTGCGAGACTAAGAAAGCATCCCTCGTTACGGTACAATCACAAGCTTTCACTCCAAACCCACCTCCAATAAAAAAAAACTCCCTTTGCACCTTGCGCAGAATCCTCTCCTCCCTCAATCCTCTCAACAATGCCTTCATCTTCCTCCTCCTCGGGAGCTCAAATAAATCAAAAGATTGACACCCTCAACCCCCACCTGCCCCACGTCCCCGAGTCCAAAGCGGAATTGAAACACGACGCCGAGGTGGTCGTCCAGAAATCATTCGCAGGATTACGATCGCTGGCCGCTGGAGGGTTCGGCGGTGTTTGCGCAGTGATTGTCGGGCACCCATTTGATTTGGTCAAGGTTCGTTTGCAAACTGCCGAGAGAGGGGTTTACCAAGGGGCCATTGATGTGGTTACAAAGTCTGTCGCGAAAGATGGACTGGCGAGGGGTTTATATGCGGGTGTGAGTGCACCGCTGGTCGGTGTTACTCCTATGTGTATGTTTTCTCATTTCCACCTGCCATGCCTCATTGTCATCTTCTCCCCCTTCAAATCAAATCTCCTTGAAACACTGCTAACCAGCCTTCTCTAAAGTCGCCGTATCCTTCTGGGGTTTCGATGTTGGCAAGAACCTCGTGCGCAACTTTACTTCCACCGCCCCCCACGAACCCCTCTCAATTGCTCAAATCAGTACCGCTGGCTTCTTCTCCGCCATTCCCCAGACAATCATCACCGCCCCATTTGAACGCGTCAAAGTCCTCTTACAAATCCAAGGGCAAAAAGAGCTCGCACCCGGGGAAAAGCCAAAATACAATGGTGGTGTTGATGTCGTGAAGCAACTCTACAAAGAGGGTGGGATCAAATCCGTCTTTCGAGGCTCTGCAGCGACACTAGCAAGAGATGGTCCGGGCAGCGCGGCCTATTTCGCAACCTACGAATACATTAAGCGTCGCCTAACTCCCATAGACCCCACGACGGGAAAACCAGGGAAGGACTTGAGTCTGTTGGCCATCACCGGCGCGGGAGCATGTGCAGGTGTCGCCATGTGGATTCCAGTTTTCCCAGTGGACACCGTCAAGTCGAGATTACAAACCATGGAAGGGAAGCCAACAGTCGGGGGCGTGATCAAAGGATTGTATAGAAATGGAGGGTTCAAGGCCTTCTTCCCAGGATTTGGACCGGCACTAGCGAGAGCAGTACCTGCCAACGCAGCAACATTTTTGGGGGTGGAGTTGGCGCATCAGGGTATGAATAAGGTATTTGGATGAGAGACCAGAACTCCGGGGAATGGGAACTAGATCTCGATATATGCGGTCTGGACTACGAGTAAAGAAGGGGCAGTTACTTCCTGGACATGGTTCGGAATAGAGGAACTTGGGTCGAGAAGATATTAAACTTTACCACCATGTAAAGATTGAATATACTCGTATATGTATGAGGAATCAGGATGAGAAACAGGATTACCGATACCATGGCACGTTTTGCCACGAGTGGGTTAGAGAGATAGATTTCTAGTCCTCATTGAAGAAGACCAAAGAATCACTAGACTTGAGAAATTCTAAATTTGAACTTGGAATCGAATTTAACCTTTGATGTATCACCCACCGGTGACTATGCAGAGTAAAAGAAGATGGATTGCGAGAACATGATGTAGGATAAAATGGTGAAAATATTGATTTTCAAAGATCTTAATGAGGTTGGATTCCTGTACTCGAGCAAAAGATGCCACTGTTACAATCAATCTGCCTCACGCTTATCTAATCCGTGAATTCGGATATGCAAATTCGAAAATATCCATCCCACGTTCATCTTCGTCAATCTTTCCCAGTGCAACGGATCGGCCAGTCCTCCCGTAAGTCAAATATACTCTTCGAGGGATTCCTCCCCTATCCCAACTCATACCGCGTGTATAGAACTCTCCTTGAAGAGAAGAGAAGAGAAGAGAAGAGAAGAAAAAAAAGGAGGGAAAAAACCAAAACGTTCGATTATAATTATGATCTTGCATCCCGTTACGACATCTGTCTCACGTGGTCCCTTTTGAACGCCAGATCTTTTTTTCATACGTACCAGCTTCCTCTCGTTGCATGTCGGGCGCTTACCGATGACCAGAAACCTATCTCATCAATTGTTCGCTCGCAGGGCTGTGCCAACCACTCGTACGGGCTGTCAGCTTCGCGTCCCCGTGGCTTCGATCAGCTCGAGATGTCGCTTTCACCATGCGTCGCGGTTGAGCGATTCCGCGCCTCCAGCGGGCTGCGAGGAGATCCCTGGCTCGTCGCGCCCGTTCGGCGAGCCCGTTCCTCAGTGGCGGAAATCGAAGGTGTGGAGTAGGATCTTCAGTCCGTACTGGCACGAAAGATACAACCCCGTGCCCGGACGAGGTACTCATGTGCCTCTTTGGGACATTGCACCGGGCTGCATCCTGTTTCTCCCGGATAGATCGGAATTGGCCCCAGGTTCCGTGAGAGAGATGAGAAAATATAGTTCGTCCGGAGTGTGGAACCATTTCGTCATGGTGCTGGCCGTGGACATCCAAGGACCCAACGAGGGCACCGTGGGCGTGACATTAATCCGATCCTACTCGCAGCACCAAGAACACTGTCGATACCTCGGCCTCGACTGGTTCGACACGACCCACTTCGAGCTCCAGCGAACGGGAAAGAGCAGACTCGCGCCCCTCGAGCACAACCTCAAGACGCTGCGCCTGTACAAAACCCCGCTCTCCAACCAATTCAACTACAAGCGACGCTTCATCGAAACAAGCACCATCTTCACGCTGCCCTACCAAGAGCTGCGCACCGAAATCGCCTTCCAGCCATCCTCATGGTGGCCCTCGGCCGCGCTCAACGCCTGGGGCCGGCGCATCGTCAAGGAAGACTTCATGCAGGTGTGCGAAACGATCGGGTTCCGACCGGACCCCTGGCACAGCAGCGGGCCGCACATGTGGCGGGCGTTTGTGCGACGGGCCGGCATCGACGTCGATCGCGACCTCGACCTCGACGATCCCGCCCTGTACGACGAGCGCGCCTTCTACCTGCAGATGTGGGAGGAGGGCGCCGCGGAATACAATCGCTTCTTTAACATTAAGGGTCCCACGCATGATTACTATAATTATTACTCGCCGCTGGGCTGGCGGTATGATCGCATACCCTATGTTATGGGCCTCCTTGATGCGCCGCGGGGCAAACGACGCTTGGTTCGTAAGGTGATTGAGAGTCAGGACTTTTAGGGATTTTTATGCTTTATGCTGTTTTGGTCATGTGTATATAGACATATAGATGGAGAAAAAAAGGAGACTAATATTAATTTACTCGAGGATGCTAAGGTTGAGTATTATATGAATTCGAACGAACCCTCGTTCTTTCATATATATATATAAGATAATTTTATAAGAGTAAAGAACTGAAAGGAGAAAAAGAAGAAGAGAGATAATTAATCACAATTAGTTTTTCAAAAAAAGGGAAAATTAAAGAAGAGGAGAAGAGAAGAGGAGAGAAGGAGAAAAGGATAGAGTAGATTTGTAGATTTGTACTCTAGATGAGTAGATGATGGGATGAGTAGATGATGGGAAAAGTACTCGAGTAGAGTAGAGTAGAGAGAGGTAAAGATAAAGATAAATAAACCATTAGAATTTTAGGATTATTTATTTATTTATTTATTTATTCATTCATTCATTCATTCATTCATTCATTCATTCATTCATTCATTCATCCATCCATATTCACATCCACATCCACATCCACATCCACATCCACATCCACATCCACATCCATATCCATATCCATCCAGCCATCCAGCCATCCATACCCAGCCAAACAGCCTGCAAAACAAAAATATTAAACGCACAATGTAAAATACTCCAAGAAGAGATTTTTCGATTCATTTCATCACCAACTACTCGTACTCGTAATTGTAATTGTAATTGTACTCGTACTCGACACGAGTACCTATCTAGCGACTGATCAGAGCATTCAAGTATTCAAGTACTCAAGTTACGTACGTATGGATGGATGGATGGATATATGGATGGATGGGTGGATCAAGATCTAGCTAGCACCGTATTGATTGATTTCTTCTCCTCTCCTCTCCTTTCCTTTCCTTTCCTCGCCTCACCCCACCTCTCTAAAAGAAAGAGAAAAAGCAAAACAAAATCACAAAAAGCCCACCTAATAAACCCTAATCAAACCCTGCATATCGCCCGCCTCCCTCCACTCCTCCAACAACTTCCCCCACGCACTCGCGCCCCCACCAAAGACAGCGGTGCGCGGACCGACCTCGTGGTGACGACCGACGACCCCCTCGCCATTAAAGTAGCCCGGCGTGCAGCGGCTGAAATACGCGACCATGGGGGCCGCCCCGCAGACAATGTCGCGGGTCCAGGCGGCCTCGGCCGCGGCGCTCGGCTCGACCGCCCGGATGCGCTGCGCCTGGCACGTCGCGATGATGTGCGCCGCGTGCAGCGACTGCTGCGTGAGCGTGTACATGAAGTTGGCCGAGACGCCGGCTTGCGTGGTGCCGAAGAAGAAGTAGTTGGGGAAGGCGTGGGTTTGGAGGCCGTGGAGGGTCGCGGGGCCCGTGCTCCACTTGTCGTCGAGGACGAGGCCGTGGCGGCCGGTGATGGTGATGCCGGAGCGGCGCTGGTAGGCCGTGGTGACTTCGAACCCGGTGGAGTAGATGAGGATGTCGACGGGGTACTCGGTGTTGGCGACGAGGACGCCGGCGCGGGAGATGCCGTCGACGCCCTTGCCGTTGGTGTCGATGAGGTGGACGTTGGGGCGGTTGAAGAGGGAGAGGTATTCGTCGTGGAAGCAGGGTCGCTTGCACATGGATGAGTACCAGGGTTTGAGCTTCTCGGCCGTCTCCTTGTCTTCGACGAGCTCGTCGACGCGAGCGCGGATGCGTTCCATGAGGTGGAAGTCAGCCATCATCATCATCTGGCCGAGCTTGACCTGATCGGTGCAAGCGTCTGCCTTGCCCAAGATTTGCGTCGCAGGGTTGAGAGTCCAGCCATCTGCAACGAGATCTTCCTTCTGGCGACAATTCGAAATGCGATCGTTGAAGTTTTCCATGCGATCTTCTTGCCATCCGGGCTTGAGGTTTTGACAAAAGTTTGGCGGCGTGGGCTTATTGTTTCGAACGTTGATGGTGGAAGGGGTGCGTTGGAAAACGTAGACGTGCTTCGAGGCCTTGGCGAGATGTGGGAGCATTTGAACTGCCGTGGCACCGGTACCAATGACACCCACGCGCTTACCAGCCAACTTGCTCAGGTCACCATTGACGTCACCGCCGGTAACACCATAATCCCAACGGGAAGTATGGAAAGATTTGCCGGCGAAAAGTTCCATGCCCTCGAGACCTGGAAGCTTAAGCTTGTGGAGAATTCCAGTGGCCGTGATGGCGAACTTGGAAGTGAAATTATCACCACGATTTGTTTTCGTCTTCCAGCAGAGAGCATCTTCATCCCAGGTCATGGAATTGGCTTCGGTTTGGAAGATGGTCTTCTCCTTGATGTTGTAGCGCGTAACGAGCATCTCGATATGCTTGTGGATCTCGGTGGTGCGAGCATATTTCTCGGTGGGAACATAACCGAGTTCCTCGAGCAATGGAAGGTAGATGTAAGATTCGATATCACATTGAGCACCTGAAGATTGAAGATTAGCAAGTCATCACCAGAAGATTGTGAGAGGTTGGAGAGCTGAAAGTGAGGTCGACTGAGAAATCACAAACCTGGATACTGGTTCCAATACCAAGTTCCACCGAAACCACCACCCTTCTCAAGAATGCGAAAGTTGGTCACGCCTTTTTGGGAAAGACGAGCAGCAGCCAACAAGCCACCATAGCCGCCACCCACGATGAGAACCTCGGTAGAATCGGTGATTGGCTCTCGTGGGATAATCTTCTCAGTTAGGGAATCATCTTGGAATCGAGAAAGATCACCAGTAGGCTCCTTGTATTGAGTAAGACCATCCTCACGAAGACGCTTCTCTCTCTCAAGATTGTACTTTTGTGCAAGAGCGTGAGGATCAAGAGGTAAAGAAATCTCAGGTAGGGTTGCTACAGTTGCCGACATCTTGAAAGAAAGATCTTGCAAACCGAATGCGTATAAATCGAGAGAAACAACTGCAGTTAAGAGGGTTTGAAAGCTTTTTGAAAGAAGAACAAGATTGTATGAAAGTGTGAGAGTATGTGAAAGAAGTTGATGGGAGTAGATCGAGAGCTCAGTTGTTATTGTTATGTGGGTGGGAAAAGATTATCCGAAAGATGGAGTCAACAGAGACTTTTATACCTATGCGACAAGGACGATGACGATATCGGAGTAAACAATAAGAAAATTCACTTTCCCAATCCAATGTCTTTCGATTCACCTTTCTTCAGGCAGCCCTTTCAGCCCATTCAGCCCATCATGTGTTCATCTACTCTCAATAAGGTAGCTATCAATGGTAAAATGTCATCCCAGCTGGCCTTTGAGGTACTTCAAGCACGTTCTCATTGTTTCACCATAAAAGTAGTTCTTACTTGATTCAAGTAATTCGGTACTAATAGTGGTTGCAGATCGTCTAATCTTGCGGAGAATTTGGTAGATATCAAAGTTCCGCCCACCGCTTCGTGTGTAAATAGCTTCGATTCATCGATTCCAGAATATAACTTGAGGGTAAGAACGCTACCGATGGGAGCTTTAGACTTTGAATCTGAGACAAGGAGCTTAGGAAGAATGTTCCTTCCTTCCGCCAACACTGGTACAAACTACTTCATCTGATCTTGGAGTCGAAAGATTCAATGAATTTGGAGGATATAGTGTCACGAGGACGGGCCACAGCATCACTACCGCTCCAATGTCTCATCCCAACCGTGAAAATTTCCCGATATGAGTGACAAAAGCACAGATGGAAGCAGAACGGGAAGTTAAACCCCGCTTGGGATCGGACCATAAGTCATTGTGACAGATATCAGTGAACATAGCCGTTAGATATACCCCACCATGTCAAACGTCAAAGATGCATAAAGACAGAAACAGGAGTATATGATCACCTTGATGTTATCATGAGAAGAGATGATAGGTATCAATAAAATTCTGTACATGAATCGATCATTAATATGCATCATAACATTATACATGCCTCTATCCGTAAAGATCTCATCCATCAAGAAGACCAATGGTCCATTCGGTAATCTTTTCAACGCCATGTCCGTGAATTGCACTGATGGGGATGACCTCTACTTTCCCCGTCCAAGGATTCTTCTGTTTGGAAGGATGCTCTTCGTTTCCAGCTGCAACTTCCCCCAAGTATGACTTCAACTCTTGGAAATTGTCCTGAGTGCCAGGCAAGTCCGCTTTGCTAGCAACAACAAACCAAGGTTTATTGGAAATCGAAGGAAGATTGGGTGCCAGGGGGTTCTCAAAGGTAGGTCCGTTGCTAACGACAATTGTTTCAGATCGATTTGCCACTGCATCTTCAATAGAAGTGAAGGGACTCCACTCCACTATGGGGTTGGCCTTCTCCTTCTCCTCTTCAATCTTCATTCGCTCATACTCAGCAAGCTCTCGCCATAAACCCTTCAAAGCTTCGACAGCATTTTCCCTTCCAAGGTCCACGACAAATGCAAGAACTCGAGCTCGTTCAACATGACGCAGGAAGCTTATACCAAGACCTCGATCCAAATGAGCATCCTCGACCAGTCCAGGAATGTCTGCAATGGTAAAATTTGTCCTGGGTTCCCCATTCTCATAGCTTGCTCTAGCTAAAGGTCTCCCTTTGTTGTCGTCAATAACCACAGTTCCAATATTCGGTTCCAACGTTGTGAACTCCCAATCTCCTACTCTCGTTCGGCTATTGCTCATAGCTCGCAGTAAAGTACTCTTTCCAGCATTAGGAAGGCCCACGAGTCCCACGTCGGCGAGAAGCTTAAGCTCAAGCTCTAATGTGATTCGTTGTCCAGCTTCGCCCTTAGTTGCGAATTTTGGTCTTGTAACTTGTTTTGTGACAAAATGTGGATTTCCCAAACCCCCTACAGCACCTGCAGCCAAGAGCAATGGTCGTTCCATGGGCATTGAGAGATCCAATGAAATAGGACCCTTCACTTGTGCGGCAGCTAAACTTGATTTCCTCGCTTTTGGTAACGAAGGAAACTCAGCCGTAGCTACCTCCTCGGGTGTAATTGCGGGATATAGCAACCATCTTTCTCGATCCCATTTATAAGGTCCATCTAAATCTTGTCCATCAAGTTTACCAGCCTCAACCTTTCCTCTGTCCTCCTCGATTGCCGCAGGATCATGTCGATCAAGCTCTCGTACAATGGTACCCACAGGAACTTCAATGATAATATCAGTGCCCCTCTCTCCACCCTTCGTTTTTCCTTGTCCGTTCTTTCCTCTCCCTGCCTTTAGATTCCGTCGTCTTGCAAGTTTATGTAGGCTCGTTTCTCCTCGCACAGCTTGTATGTAAACGTTTCCACCCGTACCTCCATCCCCTCCATTTGCGGGACCAGCAGCTATATATTTCTCTCGCAGGAAGGAGATACACCCATGTCCACCAGCACCTGCGTAGATATCGATTTTTGCCTTATCCGCGAATATGGTTCGAGAATAATCAGAGGGAGGAGGATTCAGGCGATCAATTTCTTCGGATGTAGGTTCGGAGGCAAGTTCTTCGAACAAGGTACTTTGTCTTCGGACGGCATTGATACAGATTCGAGGGTTTCTTGGCACCAACCTAGATGTCTTCGAGAATAGAAATGGGTACAAGAATGGCGTCAAGGTGCCTTGCACAGTTGAACAACGTGGAGGCATTAGGAATGATACCAATTCCTATGTTGTAGGTTGATTTGAAGTGAAGGTGGTGGCGGGTGGAAAGATAGAAGAGATTATTTCTTGATATCGTGATGCAAATCACACATTCTCGGTCACCGTACCATTGACCTACCGATGACTAATATTTCGAAGCTCCCAAGAATCTACGATGGAGAATGAGAAGAAGCGTGAAGTGAGTGAAGGAATGAATGTTTAACCTCGAGCCCCTTTTCTATCACTCGGTAACCTCACTTGAGTGGTATTTGAGTATTGTCATATACGAGTACCATGTAGTCTCTGTCGACATCATTCTCTCACCCACACACATATACATGAGGTTATATCTTCATACATACCATTTCTGGTATGGCCGTCCCACGGAGCAAATATATACCGATAACCTTACCTCTGATATATATTGTCCCCCTCTGACCTACCCCTCTGACCTACCCCTCTGACCCATCTTAGTATGTACCCTCGACATCCACGTACATATTCAAAGCTTAAGCTTCTCTTCTTATCCCCCACCTTTGAACCATTCATTATCTGTTGCCGCGATGACTCGTACAGGCGGTGAGGCAGGTAGGAGACTACGAGGAGAGTCGGTAGACATGGTGACATTGTGACTTTTGGTCCTTGGAAAAGGCTCACTCCTTTGGCCAACCTTACCAACCACTCAATTTGATCTGTATTGTACTGTATCTAAAGCCAGAGCCAGAGCCAAAGCCAGAGCCAAAGCCAAAGTCAAAGTCAAAGCCTCAGATGGTGAAGAAAAGGAAGGAGGGATAAGAGAAAGGGTTGGGTTACATACATGCGACCATATCACCTCATCATATTCCATCGATCATCCGTCATCTACGAACTCAAGATACAGTAGAGTAGCCGCCTCATTATCTTTCTGATCCGATACTCGTATAGTCGAGTAGTATCTTCAAAGTCCAAAAGCAGGAAAAGAAAGTGCTCTTCTAAGACTGTACAATATTTACAATCCTAGATAGAGTATTGCTCAACCTATCATTATCTATCTACTCGACTCGAGAGATAGTTACATTGAGCTTTTCCATCTACTCTACTCGACTAAATATAATCAGACTTATCTACTCCTCTCAAAAACCCTACCCGGATAAGTTTACATACTCATACCATACTACCAGTGCAAGTATATCATTAGAAATTCATAACCAAGCATCCATCCATCCCTCCATCCATCCACAACCGTCTAACCACGAGATGCAACTTCCAAGTCAACATCCAAGCATTCGAGCCACGACAACTTCCTGTAGTTGTACAACAAACATCCGCCCAGATACCAACACTTGGAAGATTTACCCTCAACCATCTGGTGCATTACCTATGATGTTCGAAGGCAACGGAATGATTTATATGCTCGAGCACCGGATCGTATTTCCCCTTGAGTTTTGTTGCAAGATGTGATACCCACGCTTATGATTGATTAACTGGGTATACTCTAGATAGATATTTTAGGTAGGTAGATGTAGATTAGATGATGAGGTCTTGTAGAAATAGAGAAGATGGAATATAGAAAGGGAGTGGTGATATAGGTACGAGTATTCGAGTACAGCACACATGTAATAGAGCAAAATCGGTGTTGGGTATGCTCTACAGTAATAGATATAATTCCTTCATAGAGGGTAGGACGAGTAACTCAGTAATGGGATTAGACGAGGTTATTTAGATATTAGATATCCTCGAGTACCCGAGTAGTAGATTAGTTCTCTCTTTTCAACTCTCTCAATCATTATTGCTCTCTCTCTTAATACCGTATTAACCTTCCTTTCTCTATACATCTCATCCAAAACCTCAACTTCTTCCCCACTCCACTAAGCAAGTGAAGCGAACCATACATACACAAGACCATCATCTCTATTTACTCGTATCATCAACCGACACGCCGCCGACCTTGCAGACAAACTTGCGCTTAGCACTAGCATCTGTTATACTTTGCACATCCCTCAGCAGCAACAGCAACATCTTACCTTTTTCCCTTTCTTCTTTGCTTTGGTTGGCTATACTACCTATACCTTATATCTTCTCTTCTTCCCTCCTTTCCTCCTTTCCTCCTTTCCTCTCCTTCCTCAATTATCCATTCTATCCCTTCGAATCTTTTGGTTATCGAATGTTCATCACCCAACCTGACATTTCTTATCGTTTGAAGATTCCAAATTCTAAAAGCTAAAAGAAACCCCCCCTCCCATTCTTCCATGCCAACTACCCCTCTGTTCCTATTCCTATTCCTATTTCTATCCCATCATATCAACTCTAGCTAAAAGTATAACTCTTCCCCATCTTCCACCCGTTACTCCATAACCTTACCTTACTCTATTCTACTCTACTCGATATACCTTTGCACCTTACAACCATCCATCTTTATCATTATCCTCCTCCCCTCCTCCAACAGCTCATCCAAATCTATAAGCAACCATCCAGCCATCCATCATATCATCCAAATCTATAAGCAACCATCCAGCCATCCATCATATCATATCTTCCAATTTACTCATACATCTACGAGCACTCAAATACCAACCCCAGCCCGCATTGCAAATCGTGGAACCCTTTTCTATTTTGATTTGTTCTCGTCTTTAGCTTTCCTGACCGAATCAACCATATGCGCTTCATTCTTCTTCGTCTTCGTCTACCACTCTAAACAAAACAAAAACAAAGCATAGCATAGCATAGCACAGACTAGCATACATAATACCGTCTTTCGTCTTTCGTCTCGTTTCGTTTCATATTCTACGATCCGGACTGGCGGAAATTGGATTGAGAGGAAAGGAGAAGAGGAGTGAAGCGAAGAAAAGAGAAGAAAGAGAAGAGAAGAGAAGAGCAGAGCAGACAAGGAGAGCTGAGAGGAGAAATACAACACTCGCCAAGGTTAGTTTAACTTTGAGATCACTTCACTTGATCATACCCCATACGAACTACATTGCACTGCAAAAGCAAGCCAGCGAGCCAGAGGATACGATACTTGGATAGACAGGTTACTCCCATTGCTCCAAGGTTCAACACTCAACATTCAAGATCTCGTCCTCTATCTTGTCAGTCAAGCGACCTCACTATTACCTACCGATCTACAATCAAGTACGATGCCTCGCCGTTCATCTCAATATTCTTATCCATCATCCCATTACGAGTACATATTATGGGATCATCTTTCCCCCCTCTTACATGAATCACTTCCCCTCTTCCCCAACCTCAATCTCAACCCCAAATATCATCCTCTTTCATTCTTCTTGTTCACATATACTCCCTTCCCTTCCTTCCCTTCCCTTCCCTTCCTTCCTCTCCCTCCTCTCCCTCCCCTTTCACTTCTCATCACTTAAACACCAACTTCCTTTAACTATTCATCCCCCCCACCTACATCAGATGAAACTCCTTCATTATGTTAATCAAGAACGCTAGAAACAAACCAAAACCTCAACATCATGGATCCGGATTGCGCCATATGTTCTCAGCCAGCCATCGCAAAATGCGATTGCGAAGCCAATGGACTTACCCTCGCTGTGAAGCAGGCTGAACACAGAGTGATGAATCAAATGTATACTGATATAAGGTATTGACCCTCAACCCTTGATTTTCTCCTTGGAACCCTTTCCCCCTCGCCCAACATATGATTGACCCTCTTCCCCCACACAGAGCTTGGGTTCGTGGCCACGCCCAAGATTACATACTCTCCTACTACAACGTCCTCATCACCCGCCGCAAAGACGAACACGATTCCCAAATGCATCGCATAACCGAAAGAGCCGCCTACTACTACAACGCGCGGCCTCACCCCTCGGAAGTCACGGCCGCGGAATTAGAACTCAAGCGCGGCATCGACGAAGATTGGCGCGCGAGCGTCCAGCGCTACCCCGAAGTCCTCGAGTACTTCTTCGGCCTGGTGGATCTCAGCCTGCCCAGCGATGACGAGCCGG
>NGKF01000025.1:178386-193137 GCA_002162555.1 Monilinia aucupariae | reverse complement strand
CATCTTGTATCTTTTGGGGAGGGGATGGAAATGGGGGGAAGAGGGGAAAGATTCGAGGGATGTGAGAAATGTGAAGATATGAGATATGAGATTAAGATCTAAGATTCAAGATATGATGTTGAAATAAAGAAAGAATGAAAGAATGAAGAATGAAGAATGAAGAATGAAGAATGAAAGACCCCCTTCCAATTTATACGTATATTAATTATACGTATATTAATTATATCATATTATACTATATCATATTGTATTACTCTATACAATACAATACAATACAATACTACGTACTCGAGTATTACGAAATACATACTCATCTAGAGGACTCTATGATATATGGTTCATGATATATGGTTCATGATATATCTTGCTAATCAACAAATGATTCTCCATGTGATTCTCCATGAATGGATATGGATATGGATATGGATGAATGGATATGGATATGGATATGGATATGGATATACGAGTATATTTGATAATATATGAATAAATATAAATAGATAAATAGATAAATAAATAACAAATAAATATACTCGAGTAATAAATAAAATAAAATAAATCCTTATGCTCTATAAATATTCACTCATTTACTCGTATTCATCCATCAATCATTACTTGATTATTACTACTACTACTCGAGTGGTAATAATCATTAAATCAAATAAAGTTTCTTTTCTTTTCTTTTAATACAACAGATGTTCTCCGTCTTTCCCTATCAAATCATATACCATGAAGTGTATAGCTTCATACTCGTAAGTATACTCGTAGTAAATGAGGAATCTAAGAAAATTTCTTATGCATCTTCCTTGGCGGCTTCGGTTAAATCAGCAGCAGCATCCTTCTCGCCCTCCTTGATCAATGCGACCTCATTCGCAACAGATCCTCCCTCATCAGCACCGGCAGTTGCCTTGGTCTCACCATGACCATGTCCGTTGGAAGCTGGGGAATCGGAAGCTGGTGTTGCAATTCCGGATTGTTCCTCAGCCTCAAGCCTCTCGAGTTCCTTTTTGGCCTTTTCGATGTTCTGTTTTAGGTTATTAGTTTGGGGTGAAAAGTTGAACAGGCATCATCTTCATAACTTACACGTTTGGTTTGAGCAGCTTGATCTTCCTTCCATTGAGTCAACTTGGCCTTGACCTTCTCAGTAACGGCTGGGACATCAGCAGCGCTGAAAGGTGGGTCGATACCCATCTTGGTGAGATCTTCCATGACAGCTGGTGGGCAGCTGTATTTCCCTGGAGCTGGCGAGGTAGAAGCGGGTGCGGCACCTCTCTTGCCCTTCTTCCCCTTTTTGCCTCCGGTTCCCTTCATAAAATCTTCCTCACGATCTTCCTTCTTGACAACTCTGGTACCCTTGAGCCCGGAATCATCAACGGTGCGACCAGCTGCAGCCTCAAGTCCAGAAGGGGCTTGCAATGGTGCCTTGGTGGTAGTGAAAGTTGGGTCGAGGTATCTAAGAACGGATTCGGCATTTCTAATCTCATCAAGATAAGCTGGGTCGCTGGCCTCCTCTAGCATCTTTTGGGCGCGTTCCTTCTTGCGCTCATTTTGCTGCTTTTCATACTCGGCCTTTTGTCTTTCACGATGCTTTTGACGTTGAATGAAATCGTATTGGCTTGCAGCTCGGACAGCCTGGTAATGGTCATCCTTGATCTGCTTGAGAGCCAGCCATTTCTCTTGTTGTTCAGCCTGGAGTCTATCCTTCTCAGCCTTGAGGGCTCCAAAGTTCTTGAAAGCATCATCTTGCTCAGCTTTGAGGACATCCAATTCCGCTTGAAGTTTCGAGTACTTTTCGGACAGAGCCTTGCTTTCTGGGTCATCAAGCGAATCTTGAAGCGCCTTTCTCTTACTCTTCAATGCCTCGATTGATTTTTCGGTATCGTCAAAGCCAGCGAAACCCTTGCGTTGCTTGCGAAGGTTTGAGATTTCAGTGAGCGCCTTTCTTTCATCAACAATCTTCATGGTAGCCGCATCGACTTGTTTTTGTAATCTCTCAATCTCCCTATCTAATTCATCGACATTCTTGAATCCAACCTTTCCCTTAGCAAGCTTCTGGTCATTGACCTTGGCCTTGATCTGCTCATCGATCTTCTTAATTTGATCAAAAACTTGCAAACGGCCAGCCTTTCCAGCGCCTTGTTGTTCCTTGATTTCCTTCAACTGGCCGATCAATTCATTTCTGCGTTTTAAAGTTGGGGAGTCCTTATTTTTGTTTGGTTGAGCAACATCCAACTTTGCTTTTGCGGCAGCCTGCAGGAACCTATGTCAGTCACTGATAGCTTGTCTATGCAGCAAGCCGATGCGCATCAAGCAATGCTCAAGTGCAAGTCAATTGCACGCATGCAGGTTTTGATTACTTACAGCTTTTTCTTGACTTTGCTTGTGATCCTTCTCTGCCTGTGCTAACTTTGCCTTGAAGACAGCCTCATCCGGCTTGACGGGTCTGGTCTGGACCTCTTTCTTCGAACCTTCGTCGACCTTGGCCGCAGAGGGGGTTGAGATCTCTGCCATAATTTTGGATGGGATTAAACAAACGAATGTTCAATTGATGAGGAAGCAAAGGAAAGGAAGAAGATGGTATCTCTTGAGAAGAGGACACAGTATATGTATTTGTACTTTGGGGATAAGTATGAATACAAGAAAGAGGCTATTCAAGTAAAGCGGTCGACAAGGTTAAGACTTGGATAGAATTATCATGGGAAATTATTATTTAGTTGTGCGATGACAGTTCAACTTTTTCTTACTTCATCTATTGGCTGGATTGATCGAATTGAACGAACTAGTGGTGAATGGGGAAAGGCCTGACACTTTGGGCGACCATAAAAGCAATTAAAGCAGTCAAAGCACTCAAAGTAGTTAGATTGCATGCATATGGTGACCGAGAAGCTCAGCCAAGGCAGATTTGAGGCTGGCCGGACATGGATGAGGCTGAGTTGAGGCTTGGTATGGTGGGAATACAAGATGAGGGCGAAATGTGCTTTGTTATGCTAAATGATGCTGACTAATACGATAACATGACTCAGCCACACAAGGTAGTATCATGTGACTCTCCTCCACAACGACCTATCTGCTACGGTCACCAGAAAGAACCTGGTGGACATCTCTGTTAAACCAAACTTTTTTAATTCACTAGCGTCAAAATATTTACAAAGCGCCCTTCTATCTGTATCAACACCAGAATCTTATACCACATCCACCACATCCACCACATTCACCACATACAACAATCACCTTCCCATCAAGCTCTATTGAATTCTGCCAAGGCTCAGTCCAATACCATTGTTCTTTTCGACGCTTCAATCTAGACTCCCTTCAACCCAATACCCAGACCCAAAATGGCTGATGATGAGGATCGCGCGCAAAAGCAACGGGATGGAGTTGATAGAGAGGCCGCAAAGCTGTGGAGATGTTACAGAACTGTACATGAGATGGTTCAAGACCGCGGTTACCTTCTCGCTGAAGAAGAAGTCAACATGAGCTTTGACACTTTCAAGGCCAAGTTCACCAGCAATGACGGCAGTGTTGAGTATGCGCCCTTGTCTTTTTATCTTTGCAAACTCATTCAATGATCTCTTACTTCCCGAAATTTGCTTCAAATTGGATGCTCTTCAGTGGGTCATGAACTAACAATCCACCTTCTTAGTCGTCGTCAAATGAACTTCTCCGCAACTCCCAGTGAAGCTATGATTGCGAAATACGCAAACCCTCCCACCCCCGATAACCCACACCCAACTACTTCCGAAATCGGTACTATCTGGGTCGAATTTCTCATGGTGACTGATGTATCCATTGGTATCAAACAGATGCGCACATTCGCCCAGCATCTTTCCCAGCATAACTTCTCGGCCGGAATTCTCATCGCACCAGTTGCGCCATCAGGTCCCGCTCAAAAGATCATTCCCGCTGTCGCATCCGAGACCAAGATTGAATTTTTCGTCGAGCAGGATTTACTGGTCAATATTACACATCATGAATTGGTCCCCAAGCATGTGTTATTGAGTAAGGAAGAAAGAGCCAAATTGTTGTCGAGATATCGATTGAAGGATACTCAACTTCCACGTATTCAGGTTGCGGATCCAGTTGCGAGATATTTGGGATTGAGGAGAGGGCAGGTGGTCAAGATTATTAGAAAGTCGGAAACTGCTGGTCGATATGCCAGTTACAGATTGTGCGTGTAATGGGGCTGGAGGCTGAGTGATTCGTAGGGTTGAATGATGGATGATTTGATGTTAAGATCTAAGGAGTTTACTGGGAAAATTGCATATCTAGGGATGGCGTAATGGGCTGTATAAAAGACAGAGGAAGAAAATGGTCTACTTTGGCTCGCCCGAGGGCATTGTAGTACTTGGGAGTCATGAGATTTGATCATCAAATCTCTTGATCCTGTATAATTCTGATATCTTCAGAACTCTTCAATGAGATATGTTTCTACAGATTTGAAGTTATCAAGGTTTCAACCCAGCACTTGTGAATGAGATACATCAAGATCCTCTCAACTCACCCAGAATACTTATGGTTGAACATCAAGTAGGTATACAAAGCTATATCCAGTTGAAGATTGGTGGCTCCTTGGGGATATTGTTAATCATCTCATGATTAGTATCTAGTATCTAGTATCTAGTATCTAGCATCTAGCATCCAGTATACCATTTCTTTACATTGAACATCTGTTTTCTCACTGCTGAGTGTTTGCTTTAGGGTTTGATATTCTTTTATTTATGCTGTATAGAGGTAGTACTGAGTATAGTATAATATGTCTTTGGGGGGAAGGGGGGTTTTTCAATGTTGTTTATCTTGGTTTGGTTTGGTTTGGTTTGATTGGATTCCTTCTCCCCTTTCTCTGGTATTGTAGACTGAACCAAACAGAACGGAGTAGATTTGAATGGAACATCGCATGTATAGAATCCAAGTATCAGATACTAATCCTTCCACTGTTCTGGTAGGAAAAGTGTCCAAGACATCTGAATATCTTCATACATGATTGAGTCCATCAAGAAAAGCTTAGCATCAATACTAGCGTCTTCGGATCATCATTAGTCCGCCACAAGAGCTCACCAGCATCAATTGATTTAATTTTTATGGAATAGACCAAACATCCCTTCATGTTCTTGCGCAAACCAAACTTTTTAATTAACCAATTCCAAGTACAACCCAATTCTTTGAAAATGGGTCAACGTGGAAAGGTAAGTTTTGATCCCTCTCTCCCTCTCTATACGAAAATTCATCTAACAATTGATAGGGAGGTCGTGGCGGTAGAGGTCGAGGTCGAGGTGGCAGAGGTGGAGGAAGATCGAGGGATCATGGAGTTGACAATCGATGTAGCTTTGAGAATGTTCCAAAATCGAACGAAAAGTTCGAAAGATATTACAACGAACTCTTGAACTTGGAGGATGGAGAAAAGGAAGAATTTTGGGGAGCTTTGAAAAGAGAATTGCCAAATAGTTTTCGATTCGCGGGGTCAAAAGGGTGTGTCACTAAATTGTCTTTATCTGTACTTTTTTGACTGGATAACTTTCTCTAATTCATTATAGTCATGCGGTTGCGGTACAAAAGCAGTTGAAAGAACGATACATTCCCGAAATCTCGGCCATTCAGCAATTCGATGGTAGACCGGTCGAACCTCCAGCACCAGTTCCATGGTATCCAGATGAACTTGCATGGTCCATGACCACTTCAAAAACTGTCATCCGAAAATCCCCTCCTTTCGCCAAATTTCAAAAGTTCTTGGTCTCGGAGACGAGCGTAGGAAATATCAGCAGGCAGGAAATTGTCAGTATGATTCCTCCATTGGTTATGGATTTAAGACCTGGAATGACGGTATTGGATATGTGTGCTGCACCTGGAAGTAAGGCGGCTCAATTATTGGAAATGGTACATCATGGAGAGGAAACTAGAGTTCAAGCCGTTTTGAAAGGGGACGGAAGCGCAAGCGCAGAATTGGAGCTCGATCCTAATGACGATGGAAGAGCTACTGGGTTATTGATTGCCAATGACTCTGACTACAAGAGAAGTCATATGTTGATTCATCAACTCAAACGACTTTCGTCGCCAAATCTTATCGTTACGAATCATGATGCTACTATGTATCCATCAATCAAGCTTCCAGCGACCCCAGAGAATCCAGCAACCAATCGATACCTCAAATTTGATCGAATTTTGGCCGATGTACCCTGCTCTGGAGATGGTACGACTAGAAAGAATGTCAACTTGTGGAAAGATTGGACTCCTGGTAATGCACTTGGACTTTACGTTACTCAAGTTCGCATTTTGGTTCGAGCCCTTCAAATGCTCAAAGTGGGTGGTCGTGTTGTCTACTCCACTTGTAGTATGAACCCTGTCGAGAATGAGGCAGTTGTTGCTTCTGCGATTGAAAGATGCGGTGGACCCGAAAAGGTCAAGCTGGTATCCAGTGATGACCAACTTCCATTACTTAAGAGAAGACCTGGATTGAAGACTTGGACTGTCATGGATAAGAAAGGTCGTGTTTGGAAATCTTGGGCCGACTTGCAAGAGCATGTTGCAGCGACTGGAGGAGATGAGCAGACGGCTAAATTGGTCGAGGGAATGTTCCCCCCAACTGATGAGGCTGTGTCAAATGTTCCTTTCGATCAATGCATGCGTGTCTATGCACATTTGCAAGATACAGGTGGTTTCTTCATTACCATTTTGGAGAAACAATCAGAGTTCAAAGCAAAACCAGAATCTGATAACAAGAAGATCGTACCTACACCTCCTATCACAGCAATTGTTGAGGAGATCATATCAGCTCATCCCCCAGAAAATGGTGAAAGTGTCGCACCCAAAATTGAGGCAGCTGATCAACTTACTCATCCTATCTCCACCACTCTCGAGGAAGTCACACCTGTAGCACGTCAAAATCAAGAACAGCCTGGAGCAGATGCAACTCTTAACGTTGGTTCTAAGCGTCCTGCCTCGGAAATCGAAGATTCTGAGGCTAACGACAATACCGAGATCAAAAAGTTAAAGACAGAGGATGGATTGCCATCAACCACCGAAGGTCGCACAGAACACTACCCACTACCACCAGGGGCAGAATTAAACCTTACAACTCGCCCAGGTGATCAACGATTGGATTCGGGACCACAAAAACCTAACAAATATGGTCAAAATCAAGCATATGAAGAGGCATTCAAATATATCCCTGGCGATCACGATCAGGTTAAAGATATTGAGACCTTTTACAATTTGAGTGAAAGATTTCCAAGAGATAGATTCTTGGTAAGAAATTCCACAGGTGAACCGGCGAAGACCATTTACTACACAACCGCATTGATCAGAGACATCTTGATCGAAAATGAGGGTAAAGGAATTAAATTCATTCACGCTGGTGTCAAGATGTTCATGAAGCAAGATGTTCAAGGAGAGGGCGTTTGCAGGTGGCGTATTCAATCTGAGGGTATGCCAATCCTTCAAGGCTACGTCGGAGAAGGAAGAGTTGTCAACTTATCCAAGAAGGAAACACTTCGCACTCTCTTAATTGAGATGTTCCCTAAAGTATCAGGTGACTCATGGAAAGAACTTGGAGAGATTGGAGAACGAGTCAGAGATATTGGAATGGGATGCTGTGTTTTGAGAATTGAGCCTGGTGAAGGTGAGGATGCTTTCACAGAGAGGATGGTCCTTCCATTATGGAGAAGTCTACATTCACTCAATTTGATGTTGGCAAAGGAGGATCGAAGTGCCATGTTGTTGAGAATCTTCAATGACACCACTCCTTTGGTCAATAATTCGCTTGGTGCTCAGAGAGAGGCAGAACTCAAGAAGGAAGGAGAAGTTAAGAAAGAGGTAGCGGCGTCAGGGTTTAAAGTTGGGAATGGAGAGATCAAGGTCGATGTTGATGGTGGGTTGGAAGGAGCTAGTGCTGGTGCTGGTGCTGGTGTACAGGTAGATCAGAGAGATGGCGATGTTCAGGTTAAAGAGGAACCATACAGTACCTCGGTCGCTGGCGTTGAGCAAGTAGCTAACGATGGTATGGATATCAAGGCGGAGACGATCAATAGGGATGATGAAAAAATCGATGGGTCTAATGGAATTGAGGGATAGGAAAGTTGGCGTTGGCTTGACAGGGCTTGACAGGGCTTGACTTTTAAAATTTCAAGATTGGTTTTAATTGATCGATCGATTGATTGAATGGGTAGGATTCATTGAATAAATAGGAATGAATAAATAAATAAATAAATAAATATATTTAATAATTACTTTTTTATTTGATTATTTATAAATACGATGTATTCAATGAATGGATGATATGGTATGGGGTGGCATGGTATAGTAAGAGCACGAAAATTGATGACCTTTTTTCGTTTTTTTGTGTCTTGGTTCTTTGACTTTTTTTTTCTTGATTTGTTTGGTTTCTTTGTTTGGTTTTTCTTGGTTTAGTTTGGTTTGGTTTGGTTTGATTTATTTATTTTGGTTTTTGAGTGGAATGAGCCGGGGAAGCGGGGAGGGGTTAGCGAGGTGGAAAGGGGAAGAGGGAAAGGGGGAAGGGGGTTGAATGGTTTGTAGGGAGGGTGTGGGAGGGTGTGGGAGGGTGTGAGTAGGGTGTGAGTAGGGTGTGGGAGAGTGTGAGTAGAGTGTGAGTAGGGTGTAAGTATGAATAGTTGGTTGGTTATTTGATTGATCCTGATGGTTGATATGTTTAAGGGGGTGTTTGAGGGGTCGATTGATTTTATTTTATTTTAGTTTATTTTTGTAGGCTTTTACTCGAGAGGATATTTGAGGGGTTATTTATAGGATTTGATTTCATTTTTCTATGATTATTTGAATGGTGATATGATATTTGAACTTTTAATGTAATATAAGTATATTTAGAAAAATATAAAAAATTGAAAATATATAAAATAAACGTGATACGAGGAATTGAATAGTGGTGGTTGAGTGGTTGAGTGGTTGAGTGGTTGAGTGGTTGAGTGGTTAAGTGCTTGAGTATTTGTGATTAAGTGTACGTGTCTGCATATATATGTTTGTTGTAATCACGTGTAGCGCTATACTTAGTTAGATATCTCCACTTCATATACTCAATAGAATATATATGCCATTTCTAATATATTAGATAATATATATTGTTTTTATTACAATAGCTTATAATCTTATATTATATATTTATTAATTAAAATAATATATATACGTTTTTTCAAAAAAAAAACAATCGCTTTTTCTTCTATTTCCGTCGAAAAAATCATATTTTCATTATTTTCATTATTTTTATCAAAATTTTCAACAAAACCTTCGATTTTATTTATTTTCCTTGATATAATTATGTTAAACTTTATTACAATTAAATAGAGTTTTATTATCTCTTTTACAAACGATAATTAAACGAATTATAAAAACTTTTGTTTAAATGCTTTTATATACGCAAATTATGACAAAATTATATTTAGCAAAAAAAGAATTATTTGTTTTTAAACCTTTAAAAGAATTTGTAGTAAAGAGAGCTATAAAAGATTATTAAAAAACAATGGAAATGATATTGCAAAGATTAACAATTGTTTCGAAAAAGGAATTTGAAATAATATAAATATTTTATAAAAAGAGAAGAAAGAATGTTATAATTATTATAAACTTAAAGCTTTTTATAATCTATTGTAATATAATGAAAAAAAAATCAAATACTTTATAACTTCATTGATATATAGAAAATATTATTAATTAACAATCGAATTTTCAATGTTTTCTATATGGCAAATATAATGAAATCTTTTTAAAAAAGAAATTTGATTACAAAAACAAAACTATTTAAGCTTTTTTTGATAGATTAAAAATATATCAAAAAGTATTTTCAAATAGATTAAAACCAATAATGGAGAAAATAATAAAAAATATGTTTTTGGTATGTATATTTATTTATAATATATGAATAACGATTTCAATTTATATTAATATATTTAAAAGCTTTTTGAAAAAAGTTGTAACGTTTTTTTAAACAATCGAAAAGCCAATTAAAGCTTTTGTATCTATTATCGAATTTTTAAATAATGAAAGAAAAGGAAAATAAAATAATTATAGCGAAAAAAGTAATTATAAAAAAAGATCAAAAAAATCTTATAATCGAAATAAATCATTTCGAATTGAAAAGATTCAATACTACAATTATAAAAAGTATGAATATTTTAAAAAAGTATATTATATATCGAAAAAGAATAAAAAACGTATTTATAAAGTTTTTGCGAATAGTAAAGATTTTGTTTTCGAAAAAGCAAAAGCGAATATAATATTAAATAATAATTATACTTTTTCTTATTATTCTAATGTATCTTTTTAAATATATAATAACAATTTTAAATAAATGTTTAATTTAAAAGCTTTTTATTATTTTATTAATCAATTTAAAGTTTTAAATGATGTTACAAAATGGTTTATACTACAAAAAGTTCGAATTACGAATGAATTATTTGCATTAAATATAATATACGAGAATATACAAATTGATAGATTTACACTTTTCGATATATAGTATATAAAGAAATTTGAAACAATTTAATTGATTTCTATTAATCTTTTTATTCAAAAAAAATATAAAATAATTTTTGAAGAAGAATCAATGTTTTATCAAAAATTCGATCAATTGAAATTTACAATAAAAAAAGCATTTGATTACTATATTATATAAGATTTTATATTACAATTTGTTAATTTAATTTCGAAGAATTTGTTTCTATAAATAATATTGATCTTTACAAATCTATATTCAATTTAATATATCGTTAATTTGATTATTTCAATTACAATCAATTTTAGAAACTTTCAAAAACGTATACAAGTTTAAAATTTTTAAAAAAAAATAGAAATCGATAAAAAGATCGATATATTTATTTTGTTTAATAAAAAGAAAAAAAAAGTATTTCAATAAATATACAACGATTAAAGTGTTTACGATTTTATAACATCTCTATTATAATCTTTTTAAAATTTAAAAAACGTTTTTTTAAACAATAAATACTTTATAAAAATTATAAATAACATTATAAAGCTTATTTAAATCAAATATTCTTTTAATAAATCCGTAATTACAATTATAGTAATATTTTTGGATTTGTTTAAATTGATCGAAATAGAATTTAATAGTAAAATCATTATAATATATATCGATAATAATAAAAACGAACTTGAAATCAATTTCCAAATAGAGATTTCGAAGAAAAATAAATAATTTAAATCATCTTCTTCAAGAAAATATACTATAAATAATATTGTTAAAAAGAAAATATAGAATATAAATGCTAGATTAAAAAATCTTCTAACAAAATTAAAAATGTTTTCGATTTAATGGAAGATTATTATATTATATATTACTTATTTGAAGAATTAGTTTTTAACAAAAATATTTCCTTTTAAAGAAATTAAAACATTTTCGAAAACTATAATATTTTTTGAAATCTACAACAATCATTAATCAAATTTACGAAAACTAAAAGTGTTTAAATATGCAATATTTATATACAATCTTTAACAATTAAAGCAAATTATAAAGAAATTTGAATTAAAAGTGTTAAAAAGAAAGTATTTTTTGTAGATATAAAAAAAAGCTAGATTTACAAACTCTTTAATTTCATTTCTTTCAAAACTATAAAAATTGCAAATATTAATTTTAACGAATATAGATTTCTATTAAAAAACGGTTTAAGTATATTAATATATAAAAAGCTATTGATAAGATCGAAAAGAAAAGCGAATCAAATAGAAAATCATTTTACAAAAGAACAACGAAATTAAAAAAGAATTTGCGTTAGTATCAAACGATTAAAAGTTTTTATAGATTTAAATATTGATATAAAACGATTAAAAGCTTTTATAAATTTAAACATTAAATTAAAAAAGTTAAAAGTCTTTATAGATTTAAATATTAAAAACAAATAATTAAGAGTTTTTTTAGATTTAAACTTTAAAAACAAAAAATTAGAAATTCTTATAAATTTAAACTGTTACGCTTTAACGTTACTCCGTTCCGGCTAACCGGGTGGCGCCTGGTTGGTACGCTACGCGAGGCGATTCGTGTATATATATCTCTTTTACTTTGTAGTCTTCATTCCGTAGTTATAAAATTCTAAGTGTTGATCTCAATAGCCTACAACCTTCGTTACATTATTTTATAACTTCTCGAGATAAGAAATCAAGTATATACGCATACGCTTGCTCCGTATGCTTTTTGATATAGTATATATATACGCATATATATACAAATTCGCTTTTGTTACACGCTTTTGCTTACTGTCATGCTAAAATGACGCGTCATATCGAACATATGATTAATTGGGTATATATACAAGTATATGTACACAGCGGTATAACACCTGACAGCTTACTCGTGACACTTACACTTTCGTATACGAAATCCATCCATTTAAGGTTTTTGAAATCTACGTAAACCGGCGTTATTTGCTTTATTTCTTCTCTTTTTTCACTTCTTTTGATCGATATAGAAGCTTTTTTCGTTCGTCAACGCAAATAGTTCATTTGCAGCTTACTCTTTTTGCCCGCCAACGCGATTAGTTCTCTCCCGAGTTTTTCGTCCGCTAGCACAATACAAGCTTACACTTTGAGATCGCTCTCTTCCGCGATTCAATTTGCTAGCTTCGACAACTATTGCCCTTTTTTCGATCACCTCGACAATACCTAGAAGCCTTTAATTCGTACACTTCAATTCCGATTCTTTCGATCGATTTGCAGTTCGACAATATGCTTCGCGGCTTTCCCAATTTAACGACTATACAGAATTCTACTTTACAACCAATTTTAAACTCAAATAGAAGGATTCGAAATATATAACAAAACACTTTTTTTGCCGCTTAATACCCTTTTCTAGTTTGGTCATTCTATTTTAATCGAGATTTCTTTTTTCATTTGTTATTACAATCATTTTTCGATCTATCATCTCTTCAATCTCTACGATCCTTGTTCAACTCACTCTTTCTCTCTCGAATTTACAATATATACAATAGAAAGCTAGTAAAGGAAGTGAATATATACACATATACAGGATCTTCGAATCGTATTGATACCACTTTGTTTTCTCATCCTTTTGAATCATATAATATTTCAAGTTCGAATATTTTGTTTTGTTTATTCTTTTCTTCCTTTATTTGTTTCTATTCTTGATTCGTTGAATCGACTTTCAATTGAATCACACGCAATCACTTAATTCAGCTCAAATATCCACTTCAATCTATACTCTCTATATACTTTTCGCAAAACTCGTATAATTAATCAATCGCCTTTCTTATATATATATTTGATATACTTAATATATTAATTTCTTGTTCCGCTTATTGATTTTATATTTCGTTTGTTTAATTAAACAATTAATCAAGTTTTTTCTAAAGTAAACCTTTATTAGTATTGTTATTATTCTATTTGAATAGAATTAAATTCGTATAATTAATAAAGTAAAAGTATAATAGATTAATATTTCGAAAGGTATAAAAATGAAGGTTTAATAGCTTAGTACTTTATAATATTCCGAATAATATAATTGGTTTAATAATTTCGATTAGAATAAAGTTTTTTTTAATAGAATTATTAAATGTAGATTATAGATATAAAAGCTCTTAATATAAAAATTTGTATAGTAATAATTCATAATCGATTTGATCTATCTATAGCTATAGCTACGCTGATCATGCGATTTGCTTATAATATATACAATAATAAATGTTTTATAAAGAAAAAGTAAAAAAAGCTTTTACAAAACAATCTTTCATTCTTCAAAAGATTTCCGAGATGCTTATAATTACTATTCGTTTTGTTAAACACTAATAATCTATAATATCGACAAATTGAAAATATTCTATTCTACTTTGTTAATTAGAATTAGTATATCGAATTGCGTAATCATTACGAATCAAAAAGTATACTTTCTTCTCCCAATTTGGATTTGAAAATAAATCTCCCCTTTTTCACACTCTTTCTATATCCTTTGCGCCTTTTATAAAAGTTTTTCTATAAAAGCACATCTATTTACTATTTTACCATTCATTCTCCTACTTCTTATCTATATCTTTTCATGAATAGTCTTATTTTCGTCAAATAACCTTTTGTTTAATACTTTCTTTTTTTCCCTCTAAAAGCTATATAATTAAAGGTTCGCTTTATCTCTAAATCAATAAATCCTTCTCCCATTCCCTCAAATTAGCCATCAAATCTCATCACGATCAAAAAAAAAAAAAGAATTTTGTATATGAGATCCATTAAACTATGCTTAATCGGTATGAATTTTCTAATACAATGTGAAAAACCATGGAATATACAATATATACTTTAGTTATTAATCTTTAGTTATTAATTATTAGTTTAATAATTAATAATTAATAACTAATAACTATTATATTTAAAATGCATCTTTTGATGCAATCGACCTCAAAAATCGATAGGAATAAGAAATTTGTTATAAACCCTTAAAAATAGTACGGAAAAGTGATAACCTTTAGCCGTTTCGAGTTATTTTGAAGTAATAATAACGAATTGAAGTTTTACTAACAAAATTATAAAAATAGCGACAGCGAGGTGCGATAGCGAGGTGCAATAGCGAGGTTAAAGTAACGTGATAATAAAATGGTTCAAGCGTTTTGGCGGTGAAAATTTTGCCTACCCCATCAATTTTGCTTACCTCATCAATTTTATCTACCTCATTAATATTATCTACCTCATTAATATTATCTACCTCATTAATATTATTATTATTATTATTAATATTATTATTATTATTATTATTATTATTATTATTATTATTAT
>NGKF01000025.1:156591-178185 GCA_002162555.1 Monilinia aucupariae | reverse complement strand
TATTATATAATACTTATTAAATATATAATATTTTCGTTATAAATAATTAATTATAAATTAATCTTTACTTTAGATTCAATTTAAATTAATAGAGTAATAGTAAATTATTTTTATTATAAATTGATTTTTTAAACTTAATATATTACTAAAAAATTAAGTTTTACAAAAGATATAAAATATGGTTTTCTAATTTTTTACTTTAATATAATATTTCACTTTATTTTAATATTATATTTCATTTTATATTAATAATATATTTATAAAAGGGTTTTACATTATTAAACTTAATGCACCCTCATTTTAACGGTAGTTTTGTTATACCTTGATTTCAATTTATAGTTTAAATCATTCGTTCAAGCTTAAAACGAGCTTTACAAAAGAGGAGAGTAATGTTACGCTTTAATATTACTCCGTTCCGGCTAACCGGGTAGCGCTTGGTTGGTATGCTACGCGAGGCGATTCGTATATATATATCTCTCTTACTTCGTAGTCTTCATTCCGTAGTTATAAAATTCTAAATGTTGATTTCAATAGTCTACGACCTTCGTTACAATAATAAAATTAAATATATTAATATATAATAGCATTTTTTACAAAAAGATAAAATTAGGAAAAAAAGCTTTAAATAATATAGATTTTTAATTTTAAATAGAAAGTTAATATTTTTACAAAACAATTGATTTATTTTAGATTTTTAATATATAATAAAAAGTTTAATTTTGCTTTCGAAAAGCATTAAAGAAGCTTTTATATTGCAATACAATACAATTATAAAATATTAAACTTCTATTTATTTATTTATTTATTATGTTTAACGTCTATGTAAACTAGTTAGGCTTTTGACCTCCCGAAGGGTACTAGAGACGGGTGATACACTAATGGGTCGTAAACCCAGGAGCTTACCATTTAAATATATATTGTACAACATCGCTAAATTGAAACACTAAGGTCGCTTTCTTTCAGCGGTTTTTTACAACTTTAACTCTATTGAATAGCCTTTTTTCATTGTTTGAAAAAGCGTTTTGTATTAAAAAGGTTAGCTTTTGTTTGTTATATTTAAAGAAAATAAATATCAGGTTATATAACAATCGCATTGGTAAAAAACGTTAAAAAGGCAATTGTTATATTAAATTGTAACTTTTATATCGTTGTATAAAGTATTGTATTGCGTTTTATAGATTACGCTTCAAATTAAGTTCCGAGATAAAGCAAAGAATAAAAAGAGAAGCGAGGGAATAAAAAAAAGATCGAATAAAGCGTTGCATTAAGTATTATCCAAGGTATCGCTAAGCTTTTGGTTGCAAAACATAAAGTATTATATTATTGCAACAAAACATTTAAACTTTTTTGAAAAAGCGAAAAGTTGTTATATATAGTTGTACCCTTTTCGAGCGATCGCTGATAAGCGGGCGGGTTTGAATGGTTACAAATAAAACCTTTTAATAAAGATCTTACAAAAAACGAAATATTTAAAGGTTTTAGTTTTATTGTATAAACAATAGGTTTTTATATCTTTGTGTTTGAAATGTTTATAATAAGTCTTAAAATCGTTATATTTAGATTGCAATACTAATAGTTTATACAATATTATCATGCGATAGTATGATATAAATCACGGTAGTGGGAATCGAGAGACAATACAAAAGTATGGTTTAATAGTGTAGGTAGTGGGAACTAGATTCATATGATAGAGAAAAGCTTGATTAATTTGACCTCAAACTTTAATAGCTAGAGGTTTATATATAAATGTAATATAAAGCAATAATAGTATTTCGATAAAAATATTACTTTGGTAAAGAATATGTAGCTTTTATTATAATGGAGCTAATATACCCAAATACGGATAAATAAAAGGAGTAAGAAATGTACTAGAAGTATAAAAATAACATTAAGGATAACTATATCCTATAATATACCCTCTAAAGCAACAACAACATTATTGATTTGCAATATAACAAAAAAAATATATAAACAATAGAATCGCATTGTATAAATTAACAATATAAATGTTTATTGTTGTATATACATATTACTAATAGCAATACGCATAATCTCGGCTAGTAACAATTTAATGGCGTTAACAGCGAAGAAAGCAAAGAAATCGTTGTTTAACCATCAAATTAAATCGTTTTTCGATAGCAATTATTGTTTAAATAATAAGCGATATCGTTTATAAAGCGTAGTATATTGTAGGTTTTAAAACATTAAATGCCTGCGCTTTAAACTTAAAATTGTATAATCTCTTTAATATAACCAAATATAGCCTTCCTATACAATTTGATAGTTTATTCTCAACATTTATTTCACTTTAGTTATATAAATAATCTTCGCAATATACGTTTTTCTCTTATTCGTTGATTAACCTCTTTTCCAAAAGGTTTTAAACTATATAAATATTCTCTTTATAGAATATCTTTACTTTCTAATTCGATTTTGAAAGAAAAAGATACATTAACAAATAGAATGGATTTATTGTTTATTCTTATCGATTACTCGATAATGATTCTATCTCCCTTTTCCCTTAGTATTCAAAAAAAAGAAAAGAAAGAAGAAAAGAAAAAAAAAAAAAAAGAAGATAAAAGTTCTTCGTTTTCTAAAGTAACGTTGATTCGAAGGGAGCCATTAATTAATAATGAGAATAATGGTTATATATACTATTGTTTTCAATATAATCTTTATTTAGCGTTTTCTAAAACCTTTCTTTCAAACGCCTTCAATAAAGCATTACCATCAATGGCTTCTTTTTTGTTAGTAGCTACAATTGGTTTTGCAAAACGCAATATACGAAAATGTAAAATAAATATTTTTGAATTTGTTAATTGCTTAGTATAATAATAATATAATTCTAATATCCAATTAGATTTGAAGTAAAAAAGAAAAAGAAAATGGATTTAGATGACTCTACAGATCCTTTTGGTAATAACTATTAAGATTGTTCATTCCCTCCTCAAAATGTTAGTTTTAATGGAAATGAAGAGTTTGTGAAAAGTAAAGCGGAAGAGGTTGTAGATCCTAGTACTTGTAATATTAAAAAAAGGAAGATAAAAATAGTTATAAAAGTAAAAAGGAAAAGAAAAGGGAAAAGAAAAGGAAAAGGAAAAGAAATAAAGGGAAAAACATTTAAGCGTAGAAAACCAAGGATAAAGGGAAAGAGAAATGCTATACTTTGCGTTTAATATATAAAATCGTTGATCGCAAAGCAAAGCGATGATGTATACTATTGCAATACTAATTCAATCAATATAAAATATTATGAATGTTATAGTTATTTTTGTATTAGACTTTCTAATTACTTTTACACAATAATAATCGATTTTTTTAAAACTAAAGTTAAAGAAAAGATAAAGTTGATAAATAGTTCCACTCTTTATATTGAAAATATAAAAATAATAACAAATGAAATATAAAAATTCAAATTGTTTAGAACAATTTTGAGGATAATATTGTTCTACCACAAAAAGAAGTTGAAGAAAAAGAAAAGATTGAAAAAAAAGCAAAAAAAGAAAAAAAAGGTAATTGTAAAGAAAAAGAAGAAGGGAAAAGAGTTATACCTAAAAGGTTTGAAGAATATAAACGATACAAGTTCTACTATAACAAACTGCTCCGTAAATACTCCTATAAACTTTGTCTCAAAAAGTGATGATAATAACAATAATGACTAGAAAATACAGGATTTGATACAAACCATCGTTATTAAACGAAAAGCCAAAAAAAGTAATGGGCGATAGAAAAAAGGTATTGTTGTAGATTATATAATGTTGAAATACAAGATTTAATCGATTTTTGTAATATATAACTTAATATTTTGTAAATTAATTAACAATATAAACCTTTCGAATAGTTAACAACCCAAATTCTTTATTAATCCATTTGCAAGTATATCTTTAATCGCTAAATAAAATACTAGAAACCTTCGATTTGTATATTCCTAATAAAGCTATATATTTTGAATATCAATATAATGCAACTTTATAGTAATATATTTGTTTTCTTCAATAACAAAACAAATAATTTAGATATTATTACAATAAATTGTAATAAGTTCCTGTACCATTAAATTAATTTTTTTCAAAAGTTTAAAAATAGCTATAGTTTCTTTAATAGTGCGTTTAATACTCAAAAGCTTTGCTTTTATAGTAGATGTAGTAATAATAGTTTAGCGAAAAGTCTTTCAAATAACAGAGCTTTCAAATAAAAATATAATATATTTTTGTAAGGACCGCTTAGAATCAAAATCATTTGCAAAAGAAGTATTGGAGTAGAATAAAAGTTGAAGTAATGGATCTCCATTGTATTCACAATCTAAATACCTTATATTCTATAAGTATTGTAAACAATGATTTACGGCTTTTATATACTTCTTCGATGAATTAATTAAATAATGACTTAATTGAAAAGCTGCAAAAGCAACGTTTGGTTGAATGATAATAGTTATATAAAATACAAAACCAACCTTTTCCTGGTAAACCTTTATAAAAAAAAGAACTGCAATTCCTTTGTATTTAATAAATATTATAGTGAATAAAAAAGTAGCAGCGCTACTATTAGCGAAGCTAAATTTCTTAGCTATTTTGGATATATAAGTATTATAAACTAATTAAAGCTTACGTAGCTTTCGATTCTTTATAATTCGAATTCCCAAAAACCATAAGATATTACCCAAATCGCGTAGTTTGTATTTCTTTTTGATTTTTTTGATAATTTTATAGATTGTTTTAGTATGTTTTCTATAGTAAATAACTTGAATATCGTTTACAAAAAAGAATATTGAAATATATTTGTTTTAAATCATATAAATATATGGTTTCTCTTTGTATTATACCATACCAAAAAATACAAGGGTAATAGTAAATTCCTTATACTACAAAGTAAATGAATCTTAGAGACTATATAAAACTTAATCAATAATAATATATTTGCCAGGCACTTTATATCTATTTAAAAATAAATATACTATAAAAATACCATTAAAGTCTTTTATAGCGTTAACGAAAGCGTTAATAACATTAAATTGTTTGGTTTCCAAATTGTATTTAGTAACTATAATTATTATAATATAAAACAACCTAACAACGAGAATTGCAATGTAGATAAATTCGATCGTACTTTTATCTTAAAGATCTTTTTGAATTACTAAACATAAATAATATCGATTTATATACTCTTCAAAATCGTTTTTGTAATCGAAAACTTATTAAAAAGGAATCGAACAAGTACTACTCGATTTTGCTTCGATTTCCCTTTAGGTTTGTTTATTTTTAAGGTTTTTAATCTTTTTATCATAATCCTTTTTGAACCAAGGTCCAAAAATATGTTTATCCAATTGATCATAAAAACGAGGAAGTGATAATGCAGCAGATTTAAGCATTTTTGAAAAAACATTTAAAGGTTTTAAAAGCAAAAAAAAGATTAGTTTAAAACTAATTGCAAAAACAATAATATTGTAAAATATAATAAACTTATTCTTTTCCTTCGAATCATTTAAATCATTTTGATTTGGTTAAAAGGTATTATAGAATTCGTTCAAAAGATTATCACCTCGAATTGACCTTAAAGATTGTACAATAACAATTTCAATAAATGTATTAATCGATCTATTTCCGGTATTCTATTGATATAAACATTGAAAACGTTGTATAAAATATAATCGACCAACAAGTTGATTAAAACGATCAAATTGGTAGTTAAAAAATGATTAGAACTTGTTTGGATTGAGATTAGTTCTAAGTATTTCTATTTAAACTATTCGAGCTCGTTTGAAAGAATAATAAAGATTAAAAATTGAAATATATTGATTTTAATATTCCTCTATTATATATATATTTAGTAAAGATCAAAGAGATGTAATTGGTTCTTCGATTTCATAAAGTGTAAGGATTTTTATTGGTTTAACAAAAAGCGATCTATGTTAAGATTCTACTTTGTTCTTCATTTAACTTAGAATATTAAGTGCTTTATTAACAACTACTAAATCTTTATTCTGGAAATCATAAATTTGATCTAATATTTTAATGATTTCGTAATCCATTCCATTGCTTTGGATAATCAAGAGTACAACGGAAAAGCATAAGGATCTGCAATTGGTGAGATTAACTTGATTACTACTTAGTACATCCTTAATTGTTGATATCAAACGGTTTGGTTGTACTTCAATACTAGATTCTACTCTCTTTATAGATTCCAAAGCTTATAAAATCGATGGAAAAGGTTTCCCTAAATTGCTATAATCCTTATTACTAGGTAAAAGAGCTAGCCCAAAAGATATCGATGTTTTAATACCCTTTAAATCCATTTCCAAAGTTAATATCTCGATAAAAGTTTTTAGGGTATATACGGTTTTGGGAATATTTTTATCCTTTTTGTTTATGATTGAAATTAAATCATTTAATTCGTAATTGAATATAGCTTTATCAGCATTCGTTTCCTTAAGAATATCAAACTTTTTAACAAAATTCTTGAAATCGAAATTGAGTATAACATTAATAATATTGTAAGCTTTGTTTATTTTATAAGTATAATGTTTATTGAAAATAACGTTCCGAGTGATAATAACTTTGTTAAGCTTTAGAATCCAGATCCTATAGATATATATCCCAGGCATATACTTAATCAAATACCTAATATAAGCTTTCGGATTAGTTTTGTACTATTTACTCTTTATATTTACCTCTTTATCTTTATCCAATAAATACATATAACAATTGTAATGATATATATCGTTTTAATCAGGTTTCAAATCATTTATAGCAAATCTAGCAAAGTTAGAATCGTACTATTGAAAATATTAACAAAACTAGAAATCAAAAATTTCATTTGAACATTTGAAACCTTTGCTTTTTAAAGAATTTATATTGTAAAAATAAATAACGGCTTGCATTGCCTTTACCCATATTTTATTAAATAATTTTAAAAAGGTTTTTATTTTAATCTGTTTTGTTATAATTTCTTGATTTGTATATTCAACGCCGCTATTAGATTTGTATGTATAAAAAAGTGAAAGTTCAAGTTCAAAACCTTTTTTAACAATCCAATTTTCGAAAATGATGTTATTTTTAATATTAATAATCGATATATCATTATTTTGCTTTATAACAACAATATTAAGTTTATATTTGCAATAAATCTATACTACAAAGTTTTGTAGCATTTTAAAAACTTCAATATATATCTTTTGGTTCAAAATGAAAAAGAATATTTTGTTACTAAATATATTTTTGATAATTAATAGCCAAAAAGCGTTAGTATATCTACAAAGAAAATCAAAAAGATTCTATTGGATTTTGTAAAAAGGTTTTGGGGAAAGAGAATTATTAAGTTTGCATGAAACAATTTGCTTTATATGTGTAATGGTACAATTAATGTAATCGATTTTAATAATTCCTTTAATTCTAATTCTTTTAACTATACAAACTAAATACTTTAGAACTTTTTTGCTTAGATATTCTGCTTTTTTATGCCAAAGCTTATTAAAATCCTCTTTTGGGATAGATTGGTTATACAAGCGTTGATACAATTGGTTGATTTGATAAAAAGCAATCGGATAAACCATTACAATGCGATTTATAGGAATAAAAGAAAGGTTAAAAGAATAAGAAAAAGAAACAGGTTTGTATTCAATAATAACTAGTTTATACTTTCGAACGCAATTGATTAATATACAACTATTCTCTATAAACTCAATCCTCAATGTATTATTGCTACTATAAAACCATATCCCCTTTTTTTTTTATAAAAGATTCTGAAATAAAGTTGGTATGAAAGCCTAATACAAGAGCTACATCGTTAAATACTAAGTCCTTAGTATTAAAACCAAACTCGTTGTATAAAAGGTTTTTGAATGTACGAGTACTTTTACCAAGAATAGAAAAAAAAATGATTACAGATTCAATAAAATCGTTAGCATTTATTAGTCGATATACACCCTTATCCAAAAGTTTAATATCGTTAACCAAATACAAAATACTACAATTGTTAAAGAGAGTGCTTTAGGAAAGATAGTAAAAAGAAATTAATGAAACAGAAAAGTATATACCATTGGTATCTTCAGATTTTATCAACGCAGTATTAATAATAGTTACAAAGAAAAGGAAAAGTTTCGATTTATCTTTTTTACTAGCAACATTAAAACTACTAGTAGTATTCAATTAACTTTTCTTTTTCAATACTTTGCACAAATTCTTTTATTTTAAATCCTTTAGATATGCTTTGATATCTTGAACTTTAATATTATTTAACGTAACTTTGTATTAAATATCATTTCTAAACGTAAAAGTTTGTTACAAACGATAATATACGTCAACAATATATCGATATTTGCGAGGATCAATGTATTTGCGGCAAAAGTATTTGAACTTATTATTATTATTGAAAGATTTATTATTAGAACGAAAAGCTTTATTGGAAAAAGAGGTATTGAATAAGAAAGGATTGAATAAAGAAGAATTGGGTAAAATCGAGTAACTTGAAAATGTAATATAAGTTTCTTTGGAAAATGCTTTTTCAGCGTTTTGTATTAACAAAAGAAAATCTTGCTCAACTTGTTTAAAAGTAAAAAGCTTTTCATTAATGTAAGAAAGAATAATAACAATTCTTCGTTGTATACTTTCAACCTAATAAAATCGAACTTTTTGATTACAATAAAGAACTTTTTGATAGTTAGTAATCCTTTAATATCAAGAATATTATAGATTACCGCTTTTTGGTAAACAATCTATCACTTCTAAATTCATTTAATGCTACTAATTCGAGCAACAATAACAAATGCAAATATATTAAAATAATCCTTTTAAACTTTTATAATAGTTTGATTGTTGATAAAGCAAAGATATGATTTGAAATAGCTTATTATTTATCGAAATGTACAATTATTCTTTACGCTTATCTAAAGATCCATTAAATAAATAAAGTTAATTGTTATAATTATTCAAACATATATATCCCAATACTTCTTATATTTCGAATTATATTCCTTTCTATAGTTATAGTAATTGGCTTTTCAAATCGTATACTTCTCTAAAACATCCTTCGGAATTAAATAGCCAAAATGTTCAAATCGAATTAAAGAAAAAGCCTTCAATTCTAAGGCCTTTTCCATAACAATATTTATAGTAAGCCCTGCAATAGCAAACTTATATTCAGCGATATTCTTTACAAATTTTGTAGCACGTTTGCGATTCAATTAATTAACCATTGTTTTAAAAATAAAAAAAAAAGATTCCGGGATAATCAATTAATCGATAAGCTTATAATCAAATGAAAACTTAACATCAAAATTGAAAATGCCTCAAAAGTTGTACAAAGCATAAAGATTTTGTAATCCGATGTACCATTCTAGCTAATTATCGTTGATATTGAGCTTAACAAAGACAAATGCCATAATAAAAATAGTAAAATTTGAATAAAAACTAATAATAGAATTTAAAAGTATTAAAAAAGTAAAAAGAGTATAAAAATTGTAAAAATATCAATTAAAGCGATAGTAAGATATTGGTAGTATTAAAAGCTAACCAAGCTTATAACTATTATGCAATAGTATGATATAAATCATAATAGTGGGAATCGAAAAACAATACAAAAGTATGGTTTAATAGTGTAGATAATAAAAACTAAATTCATATGATAAAGAAAAGCTTGATTAACTTAACCTCAAATTTTAATAACTAAAGATCTATATATAAATGTAATATAAAGCAATAATAGTATCTTAGTAAAAGTATTACTTTGGTAAAGGATATGTAGCCTTTACTATAGTGGGGCTAGTATACCCAAATACGGATAAATAAAAGGAGTAAGGAATGTGCTAGAAGTACAGGAATAACACCAGGGATAGCCATATCCCGTAACAAATATTGATTTAGCAAATCTAAGCTTTATAAGCTTTTTAAATATATAATTCAATTGCCATTTGCGATATCCTTTCGCTAACGTAAGCTTGTTTTTGCTCCATCAATTATCCGTTGCATTACGGATTAAGTTTTGTACTATCGAACTTATCCCGTTAATTGTTGATTGCGTAATGGGCCCTGAATCTATTATATCGCTTTTCGCACTTACATTTGTTAGTTTATTTGTTGCTTTATTGCTAATAATCCTTTAATGCCTAAAGGATTATTATATTTTAACTATATACTAATCGATAAGTTTATAGCTTTTTAAAAATGCTTATTATAAAGTATTCAAAACATTTATGCGTTTATACTATATCACTAAAGTATTATCGATATAAAATCATCTTTATATATTTATAGTAACTAACAATGTTAACGCTTTTTGTAGCTTTTTCAAAGCGTTTATTGCTTTTGTATTAAAAATGTGCAAAAGTATATTAATTACGCCTTTGCCAATAACAACAAAATCTTATCTTTAATAAATTGTATAATTATAATCTACATGTTTGCTTATATTATTATACAATTTGAACTTATCGAAAAAGATAATAATCGCATTAAAGGGTAAAATGTTTTATTAATCAATAAAGCTTTTCGTTATTGTTTCCTTGTTTATTCTTTTTATAAGATTTGTTTTATATTCGGGGGTATAATACAAAAGGGAAAGGATTGGATAAAACGTTTTTGGAAGTAGCCGGTTCGTTGTTTGTAGCTTTGTATCGCGTTGTATACAATGCCTTGATGCGATTAAACATATAGTAAACAAATAATATACATTTGATCTTTTAAATCGAAAAGCTATATTAATATAAATATATTCTAAAGCTATTTCGCAAAGCGAAAGGTTTGCATTGTATAAACCAATTACTATAGGTATAATCCTCTAGATTGGTAATACGCTTTTTGTTGCTATATTGATTATTTTGTTCGCTTTCGTTATATATAACCCTATATAGATACTTATTATAGTATTTTGTAAATAGTTATCACCCGCGTTTAATCTCGTTTATCCCGGATACCACGTTTTTGCCCTATATAATAACAAAAGCAAAACGTATATAATAATAGCTTTTTATAAAAAGGCTACAAAAGGTTTGTATTGCATATTAGCAAAATGTTTAATATGCAATGCTACTTTTTATACTTTTTCTATTTGTTTCGCAATATGCTTTTTGAACGTAAGTTTGTAATCAAACTATACTTTTAACTATCTCAACGCTAGTTGCTTTGTATCGTTCGGTGCATTTATTATAAACTATATGGTTAATATAAAAAAGATAACTATTTCCAGGATATATATATAATATTTACAAGTAAAGTGTATCATCTTCAACTTTTTGAATACAAAAGCGATTTTATTAACTTATCCCCACGCTTTGATCCTTTATATATTTTACGTAATCGCTATAGTATTTTCTTTCAATATATTACCCACTTTATATAACGCGATATCGTTTGTGTACTTGAAACGAAAAGCTTGGTTTTGATTCAAAAGTTCCGCTAAATAAAGTATATAAAGCACTGAAGATAAGGGTAAGCTTTAAAAGGTACCATATTGTACTTGCGATTTGTTTATATACACGTTTTTTAATTTAACCATTACTTTGCAATTCTGTAAAAACAATTAAACCAATTTTAAAAGAGTTGTAGATCAGCTTTAATCTTGTATTCTTTTTAATAATCGCCGGGGTAATAATATATTGAATACGCTTTGAATATTCATTATAACCAATATAACCTTTTGTTTCCTAGCAAAAGTATATTTCACGTTGTATATAAATACTATAATTAAATCCATAGCCAATTGTTTAGATAAAGCCTTACAATGCTAAAGGTTTAGTATACTATACATCAACAATATTTATATTATTCATTTTGCAATGGTTCGTTCTAAACCTTTGTTTACATAGAATAATAAAGCTATTGAACGCCAAAAGCATACAAAGTTTTTATCTTTCTTGCCAATTTTGGATAATATTATTATTTCGGTTAATTGCTAAATTCTAAGGAAATAACTCTTTTTGAAACAATATTCGAAAAGATCGCGTAAATATTCCTTAATATTATTCCAATAGATTTTCAAAAGTTTAACTATAATCCTATCAACTTTTAGCGAAATACTTGAAACCTTAATAATGTTTTGTTTTATTTTCTTAAGGGATACAATAATATTCTAAAGGAAAATAAAAACATAACTTTTTAATATCGGATTCGCTTTTAGATTGTCAATACTATTGTATCTATATAATACTTTATTCAATAAAGTCTATACTTTTTTCTTTATACTTTCGATTGATTAATCATCAATTATAAATAGCGAAGCTTTAAAAAAAGAGATCGCTTTGTACTAGCCTATTACTTTATATAGATCTACGTTATCCAATACATTATCGATTACTTTTCTCTAATACTCTCTTTTCGCTTTACGTATTACAATAAATATTTGTTTTTTATTCTTAAAAGTTTTATTAAAACGTTTGTATAGGTTATACATTGTTGCATTTTTGTTGGTTTATTAAAATATTAATTGTGCTCGATTGCTTACCGATCGCCTTACAATCCGTATTAATTGTTGAAATAAGTTAATAAATCGTTTTGCAATTGTTTCTAGTTTAGTATTCGTAACGATATTTCCGATTTTCGGCAGTTAATATACTTTGTTTTCTATTAAATTAGTAAATGTATATAAACCGTTTTCGATAACCCTGTATTCAATACGTTTATTAAATACTATATTTCGCTTTGGAATAGTAGTGATTTGCGTATAATGATTCGATCTGCAATTTATATCCCGATGTATTATTGTTTTTGCGAAAGATATATTGGAAAAGATAAAATTAATTATATACTTTGTATAATGAGTAGATATCCCTATCTCGCTAATAAAGTTTATGTTAATATCTTATAACCAATTAGTAAGCGAAGCTTTTTGAATAATCGATAATACTTTTGATTCGTAAATATTATATTTCGCATTAAAATCCCTTTTCATTAATATACAAAGTGCCGGAGTAATACTTGTTGTGTAATATATCATTGCTATAGTATTGGGTTTACAATAGATATTAACTATATAATGGCCGTTTACTTTAAATTATACTACATTTTTACAATATTTACTATATCGTTGTTGCATTTATATTGCAACCCTTCGTCATATATACAATATAATCCTTAATTGCTCGATTTCCTTTTCAACTACCCCCTTTAATTTCTATATATCGTAAAAAGCATAGTATTTGTATGCCAAATGATTTTATATCTTAATATCTAATAAACTCTAAGATTCTTAAATACAAACTATATCCGCTTTGCTTTTGTAAATAAATTAAAATAAAACATTATATGCTTTTATTCTTTTTCCTACATTTGTTTATACTATTATTATATATAAGATCGAACTATCCTTGCAATTTTTGCTGTTATACCAATTCAGGCCTTTATTTATTAAAAGAATCGATAGTTTTAATCAATTGTATAATTACTACAATATCGTTATCATCGATATTCATCGCATTTTTAATACAAACCTTGTATATATTGTTTTGTAACAAAAACTTTAAATTTATTTAATTCAAAGTTGCTTTAAAGCGTTTCGATGCTTTATTTTGTGATATCGCTATATTTGTTGTATGTTTAGCGTTATCGTTTGCTTCCCTCGAAGTTATTGATATCTGGATCTCGATATAAATAAGCGTTAAAATCCGGGTAATGTTTAGTTATATAAAGCTTTATATACTTTGGATCGTTTAAAAGTTTTAAGCTTTTGCTTGAAATACGTGTATTGTTTGTACAATGTATATAACTGTATTTAGGGCGTATACTTTTTAAACTACTCAATTATTTTTGCGGATTAGTTTTATCTAAGCTTTAATCAAATTGCATTATAATTTATCTCTGGTTGTATTATAAAGCGTCAACGAGTAGCCTTTGTATCCTATTGGGAACGGATTATAATATTTGTTATATTTCGCAAGTATTGGGCATAGTTTATATATTACTTTTTAATGCTTAGCTTTTGCGATATTGCAATTGTTGCATTGTATAGGTTTTGTGCAACGATAGATATTACAATAAATTTGGTAACTTTATTTATAAAGCTTTATTTGGTTGCGGGGGGGTAAAAAAATAAAAAGGGGGGTAGCTTTAAATAAACGAAAAAAAGCGATTAAAATAATAAAACTAACTATTTAAACGTTTTTTGCATTGTTTTTAAAGCTTTTGAAGCATTTAACTGGGGTAATATTGGTTTAAATCTAGGCTTTTCTTTTTACTATTTCCTTAGTAATTTCAACCTGTTCATCAATCGCATTAAACAAGGTGTTTAATATTAAATGTATACGATAACTATACCATATTTCTAAGAGATTGAGGTATATAACTCTAATGATTTTATAGATTTTTGATCTATAAATATCCTTTATTAAGATGTTCTTTATCTTTAGGGATTTAGAGTATAATATCCAATTTGATTTGTATTCTATTATCTTTAGAATATCTTCGTTTTTGATATTTGGGATAATTTTAATTAAGTTTTTTTGAATCAAAAAAAGGTTATTACGATATAGGCCTGCGAAAAGGACGCATTTAACAAAAATATATTTATTCATTTTTGTTGCTTTAACAACGTTTTTCTTTGTAGAGTTTGTTTTAAAAGCTTCGTTTTGAAGAATGATTAATAACTCGTTAACTTTAAAGGTTTTTACAATTCTCGTTTATATTGTAAATATTCCGATTGTTGCTATACTTTCTTATACTTTAAGGATTTTTAAGTTTATAGTTATGTTTATTACAAAAGCGTTTACAATGTATATTAGGATTGCCTTTTGAATCGATAAAATAATATACATTTTTTTTTTGATAAAGATTTTAACAATCCTTTCTAGAAAATTAACGAGTATAGTTGTATATTTGCGATAGATTGCTATTTGCTATTTGGCCTTTTATAAAAGCCTATTAACCTTTTGAAAAGCCATTAATTATTGAAACTTTTTTGATATAATAAAGAGAAGCAATGTATTTTTAATTCTTTTCTCAATTCGATTTTGGAAAAAGGTAGGCGAAAAAAGGTTTTGTTGTTGTATATGATTGTTGTCGACCATTCGCGATCCTTTCGTCGATGTAGTGAAGCCCGTTTCCGCTATAATGGTTTGAGAAGGCGCTTTGTATCTCTTTTGTACGTGTATCTTATGCTATACGGCGCTGTATCGTGATATATCGTTGTCGTTGTATGCAAATAATTGTTATGAATGATAATTTGAAGGTGTATTAAACTTCTATAAAAAGATATAAATATTACAATAATAATAAATCGTTATTGTAAAAATTAATAAAGCTTTGAAATATATATATAATATTAGAAAATCGGAATTAGTAGTAGAAATGGTTATTTCTACAAAAAGTTCAATTGTACAAATTGTAGGATTTGGTTTGAACCAATCAAAAAGCATTTTAGGCTTATTTAAAAGTTTGAAAAAAGCAAAAACATTAGTATCAAAAAACATTTCAAAAAGCCTTCAAAAACATCTTTTTAAAAAGTCTTTTCTTTACGTAATTCTAATAATCGAATTCGATTATAAAGGGGTTATTGTAATTATATATAGCGCTATACCTAGTTAAATGTCTTTATCTTATATACTTAATAGAACATATATGCCATTTCTAGCATATTAGATAATATACACTGTTCCTACTATAATAATGTTGAATATGTTGAATATATTGGATATTTTTTGGATTCTATTTTCTAGAGGGAAACTGGGGAAAGGGGGGGGGGTTAGAGAAGGATTTTGGGGAAGATCAAGGGATGGGGTAGAGGATGGGGTAAAGGATAAAGATATGTGAATGAAGGAAGTGGATGAAAAGGGGGAAAGGTTGTATAAGATGGGGTTGAGGGATGGCGGAGGAGGTATGTGGATGGATGAGATAGGAGGTAAAATTAAGGGGTGGATGATTGAGGTAGGGGGTGAGGGGTGGATGAGGTAGAGGGTGAAGTTGGGGGAGTGAGGTGAAGTGAAGTTGGGGGAGATGGATGAATGGATGGGTGGAGGAGATAGATGAATGAATGGAATAGATAGAGATAAAAATGGAGATAGAGATAAAAATGAAAATGAAAATGAAAATAAAGATAAAAATAAAGATAGAGATGGAGATGGAAATGAAAATAGAGATAAAGATAAAAATAGAGATGAAGATAGAAATGAAGATAAAAATAAAGATAGAGATAAAAATAGAAATGGAAATAAAGATAAAAATGAAGATGAAGATGAAGATGAAGATGAAGATGAAGATGAAGATGAAGATGAAGATGAAGATGAAGATGAAGATGAAGATGAAGATGAAGATGGAGATGAAGATGGAGATGGAGATGGAGATGAAGATGAAGATAAAAATGGAGATGGACATGGAGATGGAGATGAAGATAGAAATAGATGGAGATAAAGATAAAAATAGATGAATGAATGAATAAATGAGAGATGAATAGATGAGAAGAGGGTAAGATAGAGTGAAGTTGTAGAAGATAAGTAAATGAAAAAAGGGAGAATGGGGGTGAGAAGAGAGGGTGAGGTAGAGCGTAAGCGAGTAAGAAAGGGGGATGAAGCTGAAAAATATAAAGAAAAGAGAAAAGAGAAAAAATAAAGTTGTATAAAAAATTTAATAGATACAAAACGAATAAATCGAAGAATCAAGAAATGGAAAAGAATGAAAAAGAAAACATTAAGAATTGAAAATATTAAAACCTAATTCACTAACCAGGCCTAATCCAAGACTAGTAGAAAAAAAAGAATGTGAATGAGATAATAATATAATACAGCAATCAAGACATCAAAAGGTAAACAGGTGGAAAAATCAATATAGAAAATCTAATTTGAATCATGAAAGTGATCAATAGAGTAGAGAGAGGTTTTTATATGCCTCTAACGAGAGGGCATGTGGTTGTGGTAGATCGAAATGGCAGGAGCCATTTTGTTGTTCTTTTACAATAGGTGAAAGATGAAAAGGAGAAGAGGAGAAGAGAAGAAAAGGGGAAAAGAAAGAGGCATATAGTTGTAAAGGATAAGTAAATAAAATGAAATGAAATGAAATGAAGAAGTACATTTGTAAAGGAGTAAGAGGATTGAATACTTTAGATGAATGAATAAATGAACGAATAAATGAATAAGCGAGTTGAAAAAAGGGATGGAGTTAGAGGATATGGATGAAGTGGATGGGTTGGAGGTAAGGTAGAGGGTGAGATAGAGGAGATGGATGAGGTAGAGGGTGAGGTAGAGAATGAGTGGAAATAGACATATACGAGTATACGAGTATAATCAACAAAAGTAAAGATGAAGAGAAATAAGTAGAAGTTGAAAGGGTTTTCTTTTGTTTTTTATATTGATTTTAGTTTTTGAGGGGGCAGAAGAGGGGTTTTGATGGTGATGTTGGATTTTGATATTGAATTTGGGTTTGGATTTGAATCTGAATTTGGGTTTGGATTTGAATCTGAATTAGATGTTGATATTGATATTGATATTAATATTAGTATTAGTATTAGTATTAGTATTAGTATTAGTATTAGTATTAGTATTAGTATTAGTATTAGTATTAGTATTAGTATTAGTATTAGTATTAGTATTAGTATTAGTATTAATATTGATATTGATATTGATATTAAAAGGGTTAAAATAAATAGAAAAAGAAAGAAAGGAAAGTAAGAAGAAAAAGAAAAGGATGAAAAAGAAAAGAATCAAAAGAAAGAGAGAGAAAAAGGGACCAGAAAAAAGAAAGAAAAAAAAACAAAGAAAAAAAAAACAAAGAAATAAATAAATAAATAAACAAATGAACAAAGAAAAATCAATAAGTAAAATAAACAAATAAGTAATATAAATAAAAGTAAAGAGAGTTGAACTATATAAAGTGAAGTAAATAAGTTAAAGGAAAGTGAGGTGAGTAGATGAGTAAATAAATCACTACGAGTAGAGTACAAATCGACGTTTAGATAAATAAATACGCGTAAATAAAATTCATATTAAAGAGATGTATTTCTTAAATCGATATACTCGAGAACTTGAATATTTGTACGAGAATGAGATATTACAATGTAATATATATGCGAGTATATTATATATACGTATACTCAAAAGTTCCTCCTCCTTATCTCTCTTCTCTTCTCTTCCCCCTTTAAATCCCCCTTTCTTTTACTTAGATATATACTCATACAAAATTCGAGTAAATATAGTATTTGCCATTACGAGTAGTATAAATCGTTGATGCATTAAATTCAAATCTAACTTCAGCCCAAGCCGATTCAATCCAATTAACTCCGGTTCATCCACCCATCCCCATCCCCATCCCTCGCTCCATCCCTCCATCACTCACCCCTCCATCTCCCCATCCCCTCAATACTTTTTAACATACCAATATACCAGCATATATACAAGAAATCCCCCTCCCAATCCAATCCCCCTCCATTTCATCTCCCTATTCTAAAACACCAAGATAACAAAACAAAACAAAATAACCAGCCAGCCAGCCAGCCAACCCCTTCCCCCCATAGAAAAAAAAACATAAACATAAACTAAAATGCTCGCTAACACTCGTGGTATCAGGTGAAAAAGAAAAAGAAAAGCAATATGAAAAGAAGAAATGTAAAAACTAGTTCAACTCTTTTTCCTTCATTCTTTCTTTTTTTCAGATCGAATTGAATCGAATTGGATCCCTTTTCATTTCTATCCCCATCCCCATCCCCATTCCCAATTCCACTTTTGCCCTCCAGTTACCCATCCACCCATCCACCCATCCGTCCAACCACCCAATGATATAACAAAAAAGATACGATATCCAATGACCCAAAGGTATCATGACTATGAGAAGAAAAAAAAGAGTATAGAGAGAAGTGATGAAAGGGTTGAAGAGAAAGGAATGTGAAGAGAGGTGATAAAAAAGGATTAAAAAGGATTAAAAAGGATTAAAAAGGATTAAAAAGGATTAAAAAGGATTAAAAAGGATTAAAAAGGATTAAAAAGAGATTAAAGAAAAGATCAAAGAAAATAGGGATGAAGAAAGAAATAAAGAAAATAGAGAGTTCGGTGATATGGATGGATGCGTGATGTGGTATGGGTGTGGTGTGATGTGATGTAGTGTAGGTGGTGGAGGAAGGGGAAGAAGGGGAAGAAGGGGGGAGGATAGCAAAATGATAGAAATGATAGAATTGGTAGAAATAGTAAGAATAGAGTTACACAGGGTAAAAGCGACTGGAAAGTCGAAAAATAATAGCAATATCAATATCAATATCAAAATAAATAAAATAAGAAGAAAGAAAGAAGAAAGAAGAAAGAAGAAAGAAAAGAGAAAGGAGAAAGGAGAAGAAAGATAGTAATGACAATAATGATAGTATAATAAGATATACAACTGGAGATATGAGTTTGAAAATGTATATACGCACACACACATATATATGATATGCATGAAGATGTGTTGAATACGTATGTATATGCGTATGCGTGTAAATGTGTGAGATCGATCAATCAAGTCGCTTCTTCATTCTCGTAAGAGTCCTCCTACATCCTGTAAAGAGGGATTCGTTTGTTCTCTCTCAAGTTCATGGATTGGAGGGGGAGGGGATCGAGGGGGAGGATTGGGTTGAGGTTGAGGTTGAGAACCAGCATGTGATTGATTCGCAAAAGGACGACAATGAGAATCCGAATCCGTATGCGATTGATTCGGACAATTCATAGGAGTACCCACAGTGCCATCCTGCAAGATAGTCTCGAGCTCAAAGGTCGTCGACCTCGAAAATCTCGTAAGTCTCGTCGTCGGCGTCGGCGTCGGCGTCCTCGGTCCCAACAGTGCCCCAATATCCTGAAGAAGAGCCACCGATCCCCGTCTCGGCGGCGCGGGACTCAGTCCGTTCTCATACGACCATGTGGTCGAGACAGGTCCTTCGCCTTGCGTGCTGGATTCGCCCGTATATCCCGTGTCCATGGTTCGCGTCGAGCTGAGTCTTCGGGGGGATTCTTGATCGAGGAGTCCTCCTACGTCGAAGAACGATACGCGCCGCGGCGACATGATCGAGGTTAGATCTTCCGATGCGTGATGAGACGGTGCCGGTTTCACAAAATCTATCTCCTCGCTCGTGTTGCTCGGGAAGCGCCAATCGTTCGAGATGTTCGTGTGAAATCCATGACTTCTCACGGCCATGTTGTTGCCCGCTGAAGCCATGGGGGCCGGACGTGGAGGTGGTTGGAGTTCGCCCCTTAATTCGGGATCTACACTTAACCCTAAGCCTCTCACGAGATCCTCATCGCTTCCCCATTGACGAGCGGCTGTCCCCCGTCGGGAGGTCGTGAGATCGAGGGTATCGGTGACGGAACCAAATTTCCACTTTTGCTTCTTGACTCCTCGATCTCGAACGAAGGATCCGAGGATTAGTGCATTGGCGACGGCGGTCGCGAAGAGGATTTCAACCGAGGCTAATAAGGATCGATATTGTTGAACGCCATGTCTCTCGATGATTTCCGGGATCCTGTAGAGTGTGATGGCAGCTGGGATTAATGACCCGGCAAATAACAAGACCAGTTGAATCTTTCGCTTTACCCTCATCTTCGAACCAATGATGATGGGGACGGGGAAGAGAACGAGTAGGAGGTCCGTCAATACATTCACGCTTCCCATGGTGAGGAGTTGTGCGTATCCTTGACGACATTTTGCTCCTGGATCTGGCGTGACTTGCCAGTAATGATGGATCGGTTGACATTCCGAGATATCTGCTATGATGACTGCGATGAAGGTGACGAGGAGAAACCATCGGATGAAGATTAATGTTCTTTCGTGTGACCTCGTCCAAATATTAATTGTGAGTCTCTTGAAGAATTCACTAATTGTGAGTTTAAGCATCCAAAGTCTGAGAGACAAAATTGTTAGTAATTCTAATTAGATGTAGAAGAAGAAGAGATGAGACATCTTTGAAAACAAGGAAAGGGAAAAATCGATCGATAATACTTACGTCGCCGCATAAAATATCCTAGATATCAAGACCAGCTTACTCCCCAGGGCTCTCCGATACAAAGCACTCTCGGAAAGATCACCCTCCACCAACGCATTATTCGTCCCAAACAACAAGACGACATGAACCAAGGCCATGCGCGCGAACAAAGGAACCAGGCAAGCAAAGGCCAACCAATCCTCCTTGAACAGTTTCTCCGATCGTATATATCGCCCACACACCCGGAACAAGATGATGACGGCGGAGAATAACGTGCACCACCAACAGACGAGGAGTGTCGGTTTATCGTCGGAGAAGCTTCGAGCCGGAGGCGCGCTGGTGTATATGGTCATGATGAGACAAGATGAGATTTGAAGGAGGCCAGGCAAAGGGCTCCCGGGAAACACTCGATGAGAGGACCGCACACGAGTATCCTACCTACCTACCTACCACGCCCGTCTCAACCTCCGTGTGGAGGGGACGAGCGAGGATCTACGGACTTTCGCAGGTTTTTTGGGGGTTTTTTTGGGTTTTTTTTTGGAAAGGGGTTTTGGATGCTCGGTTGCTTGGGTGGGTGGGTTCAGTGGTTCAATCGTATGTACGAGTATTTCCATGAGATATCCTTAGATCCCGTCGCGAACCTTCTCGACCAATATTATTGCGCACGAACCGTTGCATGACAAGAACTCCACCAAGAAGACGAATGATTTTGCACTCGGGAGGGTCGAGGATTTTGGAGGGGTT
>NGKF01000025.1:119095-137424 GCA_002162555.1 Monilinia aucupariae | reverse complement strand
AAACGCATATTATTTCGCATATTATGGAGACATATTTTGTATCCAAACGAGCCCTTAACCAAATCCCAAGCCTACATGATTCACCACGCAGTTCACACTGCCCGCCCCGAGATCAACGCGGTAGCTCACTCCCACTCCATCTACGGGCGAGCCTTTTGTTCCCTCGGTCGCCCCTTGGAGACCATCACCCAAGACGCATGCGCCTTCCACAACGATCTCGCCCTCTACTCCTCCTTCCGAGGGATCGTCCTCGCGTCGGAAGAAGGACACGCCATCGCGTCTGCGCTCGGGCGCAAGAAAGCCGCGCTCCTTCAGAATCACGGCTTACTTACGTGTGGAGAGACGATCGAGAGTGCCGTCTTTTGGTTCACGAGTCTGGAGAAGTGCTGTCATGTGCAATTACTGGCCGATGCGGCGGCGGCGGGGAGGGGTGGGGAGACGGTGAAGATTAATGACGAGGATGCTGCGTATACGTTTCAGACGGTGGGGACGGAGAAGGGGGGTTATTTTTCTAGCAAGCCGGCTTTTGATCTGATGGAGTATGAAAGTGGGTTGGATTATAAGTTGTAAGGTTAGGTTTTTGCTTTACTGTCCTTTGATTTATCATTTATTTTATCTTTAAGGGAATACTAATACCATTTATTATCTACCATCTATTTACTGATACCTCTCACCCTTTCTATACCAGCCCCCTTCTACACCCTTACCAATACTTCTACATCATAAGATTATATCCTCAGTATTGTATCTCCTGCACTCACCTCTAAATATACATTTCAACCCATCCCAATAGAGCTAGAATAAACACATTACTACTAGTACTCTACATGGTGTCACGCTTCCGCTGTCCGGCTAGCATAGCAGACGTTCCGGTGTACGTGCACGCTGTCACAGCTCACGTACTTGATTAGCAAGCATATGCTATGTATATATCTTATTTATACGGTTTATGTATATATAACAATCTTTCCTTTGTAGTATAATTAAATAATAATAAATTTTAAGAACTTTATTGATTTTGTTCTAAATAGCTTTTTTATAATATAAGCGTTACATTATTTACTATTCAAATATTAAGTTATTTTAATTATTTAATAGTTATTTAAAAAAATATCTTTTTCGATAATATTTTTTTAAAAACGCTTTTAAATAACAAAATTATTTATTTATAAAAAAAAGATTAATACTAAACCTAATTTAACAACGATATACTTTTTATTATTTTCGAAAATCTTTTTGCTTTTTTCTTTTCTTCGATATACTTTATTTTCTTTTTAACAAGTTCAATGTTAATACTACTACATTTTTTGGCTAAAATACCGCATTAGCAAACTTTGCGTTTGCATTATTAACTTTTTGTTCTACCTTTGGTTTTATTTTTAATATAACTATTCGAAATCAAAATTAAAAAAAAAGTAAAAAGACAAAACAAAAAGCAATATCTTCTTTACAATTTGCTTTTATTTCAAAAAGTACTTTTTGCAATTCTATTTCGCGTATCTTTAATTCTTAGAACCGCAAAAGTAAATATACTATACAAAAAATTCTTCTTATTTAAGCCATAGAAATTAAACAATTATACAATAAGATTGTATATAGCATTGCTTTTGTTATTCCTTTTTTTAACTTTTTCTTTAAAACGATTTTTTCTTTTATTAAAACTAATCGATATTTTATTGCAAAAAAACGATATTAGTTTTGCAAAAGTTATAAAAGAACTTTAAAGAGATTATAAATCGATAATCCTAATAGTTTTGCTTTTAACTTTTTGCTTTTCGAATTTAGTAATAATTGTTGCGCTAAAAATGATCGATCTTTTATTCGCAAATATAACTTTTCAAACCTTTTATATTCCTTTTACTTTATTTATTTGTATTATTTTAAGATAACTAATTTTATCAAAAAACTAAATAATAATATAAAACTTCAAACAAGTTTGTAAAGTATACTTGTTCTTAAACGCTTTGATTTATATATCAATACTTTCGATTCAAAAACAGTTTAATATACTTATATTATAAACCAAACAAAATTGAAAGTTTAAAAGTATTTCTATACATTGTATATACAAATTCTTTATTTTACTAGCGCGGAATTAGTACACTAGTTGATTGCAATTTATAACAATTCTGTAAAGGTTAAATATATTTGTATTTAATATAATCATTAAAAGATATTTAACAATTCTTTTATTCGATATAGCTATTTCTTAGAATAATATAGAATCTTCAAACTTTTAATAATCTAAATTAAAATTATCGACAATATTTAACTATTCAAAGATCTCGAAAACAAGATTTCTAATTATTTAATTTAAACTATAGCTTTTTATAAGAATAATTGTTTTATTACAAAAAAGTTAATCAATAAATTAATTAAAATCGATAAAAACAAAGTCTTTATATAAGAAAGAAATAAATATTATATTCTTCAAAAACTTATTTTTATTAAAAGGCTATTTATTACAATATTAATTTATTTTTTCCAAACAAATCGAAACGTTAATTATCTTAGCATTGATATAGTTTAATATACTCAACCCAAACCGTTCTACTCGCTATATAACATTTCGGCAAAATATATTGGAACTTTTAAAAGTCCAACCCTCGAAGTTTTTATTTAAAATATTGCTTTCTTTTTTGCTTCCAAAGCTTGTTTTTAAACATTGCAAATAAACTTCTATAAGATAAAAGCGAATATTCTTATTGATTTTGTTATCGCTATCGATAGCGAATCCTTTAAAGACTTTCATAATGTTAAGAATTACTTTAATCCTCAAATATACGTTAAAGATATTAAATCAATGCGTTAAGCGAAAAACATTTGTTTAAAAGCAAGCGTTTAAACAAAAATTTCTTTTTGAGTACTATTAGAGATATACGATTCCTCGATTTAACCAAACTAATGGGAGATTAAACTATGATTTTACTTTGTATTCTTTCCAAAAACGGATATTCCTTCAAATCAAATACTTTTCTTAACTCTAAAGCAAACAAATACGTTTTCATTGATACTATACTTCTTACTTTTTTATTTTCATTATTTAAACTATGTTATTATTCATTTGAAACTTTTATTAACGTTAAAGATTACAATAATATGCAAGGTCGCATTATTATTTATTATACTTTTCTTAATCTTTCGATCGATAATTAAAAACAATTATTCGTTCTATTTCTTATTACAAATTTAGGTTTTTACAATATTATACTAAATAAATTATAGTTTTCAGAATCGTAAGCGAAGCTCGATTATTTTAATCAACATTTCGAATGGTTTTTAAAACAATCATTTATATACTCTTTGAATTAAAACCTATTGCTTTCGAAAAGTAATTTGAAGCAAAAAAAGATCGATCAATTTGTATAACAAAACGTTGATTGGAAAAACGATAAGCTTAACATCTATTGGTAACAACGAAATGCTTAGTTCAAATTTATTACTATATCTACGGTACAACCTTTCGATTTTATATTTGTAAAGAAATTTGACCCCTCTTTCCCTTTTTTTTTTTAATAAATATTCGAAAAAGCTTTTTAATAATTGTTTAAAAAAGCTTATATTGCAAAACTATAGAAACTTTACAAATCGTTGCTTTACTTTTTATCCAATATTGTTGATATTTATACTTTTATGCTCATACAATTTGAACTTTTGTATAAAAGATACAAATACAATAAGTTTTTCGTTATCATTTTCAATAATATTGAAATTGTTATACAAAAACATCAATAAGAACAAAACCAAAAAGATTAGCTTTTAGTTGTTATAAACGTTTATTAATATACTAGATTTCAATTATATTTAAACAATGCTTTTATTGTTGTTAACAAAGAACTTTCAATTAGCGTTCCCTACCAATGCGATTGCCATACGGCCCGATACCCACTCTCTTTAAGTATAACAAGCAAAGACTAACCCCTTCAATGCAGGACGCTCCTTCAAACAGCGGAAGGAGGCTGCCCAACAGAGCTAGAGTTGTGAAAGACCGCCGGGAGGAGATGGCTTCAATGCTTCAACCTAGCGACGTTGTACGATACGTATCTAAGTGGTGAGCTCCTGGGTCTACGACCCATTAGTGTATCACCCGTCTCTAGTGCCCTTCGGGAGGTTAAGAGCCTAGCTAGCTTATATAGACGTTAAAAATAATAAATAAATAAATAAATAAATAAAGAACTTTCAATTCCTTTAATATATAAAGCCTTTCAAAAAGCTTTTTTCAAAGTCGATTCGAATATATTACCACTTTATCATTTATACAATCACAAAATTATATTGGAAAGTAAAAAGGAAAAAGCTTTGAAATATAGTCCATTTTACAAGATATTGCTAAAATAGTTAGAAATTGTTAAAGAATATTTAATTGACAATTTGATTAAAAGATTTATAAAGCTTAATTAAGCTCTTTACGCAATACCCGTTTTGTTTATCCAAAAAGCTAATGATATACTTTAATTTTATATCGATTTTCGCTTACTGAATTCTTTTATTTGCAAGGATCGATATCCTCTCCCCTTAATCAACAAAATGTTTGTATATTTTGCCAATGCGAAGATTTATATAAAGCTTGATATTCGTTAAGCTTTCTATTGGATTAAAATGAATCCTGCCTTTAAGGAATATATTACATTCCGTATACACTATAATTCTTACAAATACAAAGTTGTATTATTTGGCCTTACAAACAGTTTAGCAATTTATTAAAAATATATAAACGATATACTCTTCGATTACTTAGATATATTTTGCACTACCTACTTTAACGATATTCTGATTTACTTTGAGAACGAAGAAGATTATCAAACTCAAATTAAGTTAATCCTAGTTCGATTCGAAGCTATTGGTCTTCAAATCGATTTCAAAAAGTATAAATTCAATGTTAAACGTACTAAATATTTTGGATTTATTATCTCCACCAAAAATGTTAAAATTAATCCAAAGAAAATAGAAATAATTAAAAGTTGAATGTACTTTACAACCATCAAAAAAATCCAATTATTTTTTGGTTTTTGCAATTTTTATTATCGTTTTATTAAAAACTATAATATTATAGTCAAACTTTTGATAAAACTTATCAAAGCTAATACTTCATTTTATTTCGACGATTTATACCGCAATATATTTAACGTTTTGAAATAGAAGTTTACTTTTGTTTTTTTGCTTTGGTATTACAATTACAACCTTCCTTGTATACTTGAAATCGATACTTCGGATAAAGTAATTGTTAATATATTTTTTCAAAAGTATAGTAACAATTAACTATTTGTAGTATACTTCTTCAAAACCATAATTCCTATTGAATTGAATTACAAAATTTACGATAAAAAGATATTGTTGATAATATACTCCTTTGGCCATTGGAAATTAAAACTAATTGGCTCTTCTCATCAAATTCGAGTTTATATAGATTACAAAGCTCTAAAATATTTTATAACCATCAAAGCTTTGAACATTTGATAGACTTAATAGACCAAATTGTTAATTGATTACAACTTCGTTATTATATACTATCTTAACAAAAACAATCTTTTTATTGATGCTTTTACACATTGCGTTAATAAGTTTGATATATAGAATTAAATAAAAAAGAAGAATCGCTTTCAATAGTTTATAAAGAACAATCAAATCGATATAAAGATTATATAAAACAATTTGAGAAAGGAGATCAATAATAACGCATTGTTTATTATAAACTTAGCTTCTATCGCTTTTCATTTCAATATCGTCAATCGCATTTTCAACGTCAATTGCTCTTTTGATAGTTTATAAGCTCTACAAATCGAAGCATTTAAAAGCTATAAACATTTTGTCTTTCAAAACGGTTTATTATTATACAACGATCGCTTAGTAATGCTTGATTTGGAGAATCTTTATATATTCCTTATTCGAAAGGCCTATGATTTAGTTTCTACAATATATCTTGGAATCAAAAAAATCTACCTTTTGCTATCAAAACAATATTATTGGTCTGGTATATTTATAACAATTGCTTAATATATACACAATTGTTATATTTACAAACGCAATTCTATATTGCAAAATCGCATTTCCGGTTTGCTATACTCGTTCCTTGTTTCTAAACGAATATAGCAAAATGTTATTATAAATTATTACAATTTCAATAAGGATAAATATAGTTACAACAATGTTTTTGTAATTATTGATCGATTGATAAAATAAACTATCTTTATTCCTTGCTATAAAAAGTTGATTTATACAAGCAAGCTAAGCTTTATTTGTACTACGTTTATCGATATTATAAAGCCCTCAAATCGATTATATTGAATAAAGATCTTCAATTTATTTTAAAGTTTTGATAAAAATTTAATCGATTGTTAAGCATTGATATCAAACTTTCCATCGCTTACTATCCTTAAACAAATAATCAAACGGAGATCTATAATTAGTATTTGTAACAACGTTTATATCTATTCGTTAATTATTATCAAAACAATTAATTAGAATTCTTATCTATAATAAATTACGTTTAATTTACTTTTTTATACAAATCTTTTAAAAGCTTATTGCTTTTCGAAGCTTTTTACAATTACCCTCTATATAATAATTGAGATTGGGATATCAAAAACAGCTTTTCAATAAAAAATATAAACGTTCAAAATATTTGCAAATTCGTTGAATATAATTAAACAATTGTTATTTGCATTAAAGAAGGTATTTTTCAAACTTAAAAGAAAATAACCCGATTTATTAACTTGTATTATTATACTGTAGATTTCGATATTGGAGATTATATATAATTGAATATAAAGAATTACCCTACTCAATAACCCTTCAAAAAGCTTAACTATCCTATTCAAAATCGATTTAAGATTATAAATCGAATAAGTAGCTTTTTTTGCTTTGAACTTCTCGCTATTATGAAGATATACTTAATGTTTCTATTCAACAAACTTCGAAAAGTCTACAACAACCCTCTCTTTAATCAAGTTCAAAAGCCTCCGTCGTTTATCAATATCATTAATGATTTTGAATAAGAAATAAAGAAAGTTTTTGTTGTTAAAAAGATTTGCAACTTTTTACAATATTGCGTTTTTTGGCTCAATATTGAAATTGATTTTACTTAGTACCCCGCTTTTGATTTGAAAACTATCTTTTACAAATTACATGATTTTCATTGAGCAAACTCTAAATTGTTCGATTTTTTTGCTTTATTGTTTAAATAAATCAAACTTTACAAAAATAAAAAAAACAATTACGATTATATTAACAATAACAAGTTTATATTCGTTATCGATCGAATATATTTCTTTTAAGCTACTTTGTAGTTATGGTTATTCGAAAAAGTCTTTGTATTACATTAAATTATTATTGTTATTACTAATATTAATTAAAATAATACAATCCTTAATGTAATATAAAAAAAAAAGGAATTTTTGAAATAAATATAAAGTGGTTAACTTCTATTACTTTATTTAATCAAAAGATAAATAAAGCTATTAAAAAAGAAAAAAGAAATATTATTTATTTGAAACAAAATATTGTTTGAAATGCTTTAACTTTTAACCGTAGCTTCAAAGCAATCTTTTTCAACGTTTGTTTATGTTTTTCTTTTTGTTTAAGCTTTTTGTATACCCAATATCTCTTTAATTCCTTTTTATAGATCCTTTTTATACGTTTCTTTTTTTTCTTTGCTAAGATTTCTTTTAATACTTTTTTCGAAAACTTATATCTAAATTTCGCCTGCAAAATTATTTATTCTTTCGTTAACAACGTTACAAAAAACAATTAAAGAAAAAAATAACTTGCTTTCGCTTTTTATTTATAAATCGATAACGTTTTGCAATATCTTAAAAAATCGCTTAACAATTGATTCTTCGGAATTTTTTTATATCTTTGTTTTTGATTAAAACAAAGAAAATAAAGCTTTTTTTTTTGCTTTAGTACAATATAATATTTCCCCTTCGAATTCCCCGCAAAACAATTTTATATATATAGTATATATATATCTTTAAAATCTTTAAAACAATCATTAACAATAAACAATAGTTTTGTTAACGATTTTAATAACGATTTAATAAACCCTTTATATAATTTACAACGTATTGTTTCAAACATATTATCGCTATTATCCTTCGATTGATTTGAAGTTTTTGCAATAAGCTTTTTGCCGCTACCATTGGTTTAGGCTAGTATTATAAACGTTTAATTCTATTATTATTATTATTATTGTTTCACCGCTAATATCTGGTTCTATTATTGCTATTATTATTGTTTTAACGTAACCTTTTATCGTAAAGAACCCTTATCGATAAGATTTTGTACTAGCGATTTAAATACTCGAATATATACTATCGTTGTACCAAATTAATATTATTGTTTAATATCCAAAAGAAAAAGAAAAACTAATTTGTAGAATTAATTGAAAGGCTTTATTTGTTGAAACCATTATTGCTTTCCGCCATCTCATTTTTTTTATTATCTTTATGATTTTGCTTTGAAGAAAAAAAAGAAAAAAAAGAAACCTCGATTACAATAAGCGTTTTTAACTTCGATTGCTTTATCGTTAACGTTGTCTATACGTTCGCTATACTTTCACATTGCCTTTACCTCTTAATAAAGCCTTTACTCAACGATCTTTTTGCTATACTCGATATAAAATTGTTCGATTTATCAATATAGGAAAACATACTTAAAGAAGCAATAAATTTGATAAGGAAGTTGAAGTGATTTGGATATAGATTTAGATTTACAATGGAAAAGAGCCTTTGTTATATACTTTTTTAATACAAGCATTATTTTGCCGTTTCGAAGTGTCGAATAGACATTTATTTCGTTGCGAAATGCTTATATACACGCTATCGCCTAGAAATAAGCAAATATAATCATATACTTCGCAACAACAATTGTAAAGTTTACAATAAACGCTTTTTGTTCGATTTAACTAATTAACAAATATTGTACAAAGTATAATACAGGATTATTAACGGATAATCGCTTAAAGATAAGCTTTACTAAAGAAAGAGATAATATTACGTTTTCGTTATCCGGTTGGTATAGCAAATGTTCCGATGCATATATATATTATTACAATTTACATACTTAATTAGCAAGCATATACTATATATATGTTTTGCTTATACGGTTTATATATATATAACAATCTTTTCCTTATAGCATAATCAAGTAATAGTAAATTCTAAGAACTTTATTAACCCTGTTCTAAACAGCTCTTTTACGGCATAAGCGTTACACATGGTATCTACTCGAGTACTTGAGTACTGAGTATATTAGCATTACAATATCTAATAACAACATCTATTCTCTTTTACTAGTAAATAAAGATAAAGATAAACATAAATATAAAAATAAGAATCAAGTTTTTAAACCACGAGTATATTTACTCTAAAATCATTTGCTAGCTCGAAAAATTACAAGTAGGATATAAAAGGTAGATGAGTATATATACGAGTATTAGTAGATTGATATATTAACATCTACTCGTATAATGACGTAATGTGTAAGTTTAGGTTTAAGTTTAAGTTTAAGTTTATACTTTTATGGATTCATTTTACTTTTTTTGGTTCTTCTTCTTCTTCTTCGAACGACAATGTTGATGTTAAATTCAATGTTATATATATATAGGCAAGTAGCTATATATATTTGTATTTAACAATAGATAACGCTTTTACATACTCGAGTACTAGTACTCGGAAAAGAAAGGGATGGCTGGTACTCGTACTCGTACTATAGATTGGTTGGCTAAGGGCTAGTTTGGATGTACAATTTGCTCCATAATATGTTAAAAAAGTGACGGATCGAAATCTAACGGATTCCGCTAGATTTCAATCTATCGTTTTAATAGCATATTATAAAGCAAATTATCGATTGCATTAATAATCAATCTGCTTTAAAATCTGTTGTATAATCTTCGATTTTAAATTACTTTATATATTAACTATGACGCTTATACCGTAAAAGAGCTGTTTAGAACAAGGTCAATAAAGTTCTTAGAATTTATTATTATCTAACTATACTACAAGGGAAAGATTATTATATATATATAAACCGTGTAAACAGAATATATATATAGTACATACTCGCTAATCAAGCATATAAGCCGTGATAACATATATATACACTGAAACGTTTATTATACTAATCAAGCAATAGAAATGTAATATTACTCTTCTTTTTAGTAAAGCTTGTCCTTAAGCAATTATCCGTTAATAATCCTATATTATACTTTATACAGTATTTGTCAACCAATTAGATCGAGCAAAAAACGTTTGTTGTAAACTTTGCGATTATTATTACAAAGTATATAATTGTATTTGCTTATTCCTAAACGGCAATATGTATATAAGCATTTTACAACAAAATAAATACTTATTTAACATTTCGAAACAGCAAAATAATATTTGTATTAAAAAAGGGTATATAACAAAAGCTTTTTCCATTGTAAATCTAAATCTATATCCAAATGATTTCAATTTCTTTATCAAATTCATTGCTTTCTTAAATATATTTTCCCACATCAATAAATCGAATAACTTTACATCGAGTATAGCAAAAAAATTGTTAAATAAAAGCTCTATCAAAAAGCAAAAACAATATAAAAGTATAATGAACATACAAATAGTGTTAATAGCAAAATAATTAAAATTAAAAATGTTTATTATAATTAAGGTTCCTTTTTTTTTTCCTTTTCTTTAAAGCAAAATCATAAAAATAATAAAAAAAATGAAATGGCGAAAAACGATGATAATCTTGATAAACAAAACCTTCCAATTAATTCTGCAGATTAATTTTTTTTTTTTTTAAACATTAAATAATAATACTAATTTGGGACAATAATAATATATATTTAAACATTTGAATCGCTAGTACAAAATCTTATCGATAAAGGTTTTTTATAATAAAAAGTTGTATTGAAACAATAACAATAATAACAATAGAATCGGGTATTAACAGCGAAACAATAATAACAATAATAATAAAATCGAGTATTTGCGATATCGGTTTAAACTAATAACAATAGCAAAAAGTTTATTGCGAAAACTTTAAATTAATCGAAGAATGATAACAATAATATATTTGGAACAATATATTGTAAATTGTATAAAAAGTTTATTAAATTGTTGTTAAAATCGTTAGCAAAACTATTATTCGTTGTTAACAATTGTTTTAAAGATTTTAAAAGCATATATATACTATATATACAAAGTTGTTTTGTAAAGAATTTGGAAGGGAAATGTTATATTATATTAAAGCAAAAGAAAAAGTTTTGTTTTCTTTGTTTTAATTAAAAGCAAAAATATAAAAAGGTTTTAAAAAGTCAATTGTTAAACAATTTTCTAAAATATTGTAAAACATTATCGATTTATAAACGAAAAGCGAAAACAAATTATTTTTTTTTTAATTGTTTTTTGCAATATTATTAATAAAGAAATAAATGATTTTGCAAACAAAACTTAAATATAAATTCTTGAAGAAAGTATTAAAAAGAATTTTAGCGAAAAAGAAAAAAAAGTATATAGAAAAGATTTACGAAAAAAAATTAAAAAAATATTAAATGTACAAAAGGCTCGAACGGAAAAAAAAACGCGAGTAAATGTTGAAAGAGATGGTTTTGAAACTACAATTAAAAGTTAAAGCATTTTAAGCGATATTTTGTTTCAAATGGATAATATTTCTTTTTTCTTTTTTGATAGTTTTGTTTATTTTTTGGTTAGATAGAGTAATAGAGGTTGATTACTTTATATTTATTTTAAAGATTTCTTTTTTTTTTATATTACATTAGGGATTATATTATTTTAATTGGTATTAATAATAACAACGATAATTTGATGTAATATAAGGATTTCTTTAAGTAATTGTAATTATAAAATGATTTAAAAGAAATATATTCAATTAACAGTGGATATAGGTTTGTTATTGTTAATGTAATTGTAATTGTTTTCTTTATTCTTGTAAAACTTGATTTATTCGAGCAATAAAGCAAAAGGATTGGGTAGTGTAGAGTTTGTTTAATAAAAGTTATATAATTTGTAAAAAGCAATTTTCAAATCAAAAGCGGGGTATTAGATAAAATTAACATTAATATTAAACCAAAAAACGCGATATTATAAAAAGTTGCAGATTTTTTTGATAATAAAAACTTTTTTTATTTTTTATTCAAAATTACTAATGATATTGATAAGCAGCGAAAGTTTTTAAATTTAATCAAGGAAAAGATTGTTATAAGCTTTTCGAAGCTTATTAAGCGGAAATATTGAATATATCTTTATGGTAATGAGAAGTTCGAAATGAAAAGAGTTATTTATTTAATTTATAATCTTAAATCGATTTTAAATAAAATAATCAAGCTTTTTAAAAGGTTGTTAAATAAAGTAATCCTTTATATTCAACTATACATAATCTTCAATATCGAAGTCTACAGTACAACAATGCGAATTGATAAACCGGGTTATTTTCTTTTAAACTTAAAGCATATCTTCTTTAGTATAAGCAACAATTGTTTAATTATGTTCAACGAATTTGCGAGCATCCTAAACGTTCACATTTTTTGTTAAAAAACTATTCTTGATATTTCAATCCTAATTATTATATAAGAAGTAATTATAAAAAGCTTCGAAAAGCGATAAGCCTTTAAAAAATTCGTATGAAAAAGTAAACTGAGTATAATCCATTATAAACAAAAATTCCAATCAATCGTTTTAATAGTAATTAACAAATAGATGTAGGTATTATTGTAAATACTAATTGTAAATCTTCGTTTAATCATCTATTTGAAGATAATAAACGATAAAGAACTTAATATTAATACCTAGCAATTGATTAAATTCTTATCAGAACTTTAAAATAAATTGAAGATCTTTATTCGATATAATCGATTTAAAGGCTTTGTAATATTAATAAACATAGTACAAATAAAGTTTGACTTGTTTTTGTAAATCAATTTCTTTATAGTAGAGAATAGAAATGGTTTGTTTTGTTAATTAATCGATAATTACAAGAACGTTATTGTAATTGTATTTATTCTTATTGAAATTGCAATAGTCTATAGTAAAATTTTACTATACTCATTCAAAAACGGGGAATAAATATAACAAATCAGAAATGCAATTTCGCGATATGAAATTGCGTTTGTAAATGTAGCAATTGTATATATATTAAATAATTATTGTAAGTATATCAAGCCAATAATATTGTTTTGATAACAAAAAATAAATCTTTTTAATTTCAAAATGTATTGTAGAAACTAAATTATAAGCTTTTCGAATAAAGAACATACAAAGATTCTCCAAATTGAGCATTACCAAGCGATTGTTGTATAATAATAAATCATCTTGAAAAACAAAATGTTTATAACTTTTAAATATTTCAATTTATAAAGCTTGTAAATTATTAAAAAAGCGATTAGCGTTGAAGATGCGATTAACAATATTGAAATGAGAGGCGATAAAAGCTAGGTTTATAGTAAATAATGCATTATTATTAATCTCTTTCTTTAAATTGTTCTATATAATTCTTGTATCGATTTGGTTATCTTTTATAAGCTATTAAAAGCGATTCTTTTTTTTCGTTTAATTTTATACATTAAACTTATCAATATAATATATAAAAGTATTGATAAAGGGATTATCTTTACTAGGATAATATATAATAACGAAGTTGTAATTAATTAATAATTTAGTTTATTAAGTTTATTAAACATTCAAAGCTTTAATAATTATAAAGTATTTCAAAGCTTTATAATTTGTATAAACTCGAATTTGATAAGAAAAGCCAGCTAGTTTTGATTTCTAATGGTCAAAGAAATGTATTATCAATAATATCTTTTTGTTGTAAACTTTGTAATTCAATTCAATAAAAACTATGGTTTTGGAGAAATATATTATAAATAATTAATCATCATTATACTTTTAAGAAAGCATATTAGCAATTACTTTATTTAAAATATTGGTTTTAAATATACAAAGAAGATTGTAATTGTAATGTTGAAGCAAAGAAGTAGAAATGAGCTTTTATTTTAAAACGTTGAATATATTGTAGTATAAATCATTGAAATAAAACAGGGTATTGGCTTTAATAAACTTTATTAAAGGTTTGATTATAATACTATAATCTTTGATAAAACAATAATAGAAATTGCAAAAACCAAAGAATGATTAAACTCCTTTAACAATTGTAAAGTATATTCAACTTTTAATTACTTTTATTTTTTTTAAATCAACTTTAATATTTTCGATGGAAATAATAAATTCAAGATATTTGATATGTTTAATATTGAATTTATACTTTTTAAAATCAATTTAAAAGCCAGTGGCTTTGAATCAAGCTAGAATTAGTTTAATTTAAATTTAATGATCTTTTTTATTTTTAAAGTAAATCAAAATATCGTTAAGATAAACAATACAAAATATATTTAAATAATTAAAAAGTATATCGTTTATATACTTTTGGTAAATTGCTAGGTTATTTGTAAGGCCAAATAGTACAATTTTGTATTTATAAAAACTATAATGTATACGGAATATAATATATTTTTTAAAAACAGAATCCATTCTAATTCGATGGAAAACTTAACGGATATTAAGCTTTGTATAGATCTTTGTATTAGCGAGGTATATAAGCGTTTTGTTGATTAAAAGAAAAGAATATCAATTTTTGTAAATAAAAAAGTTTAATAAACAAAAATCGATACAAAATCGAAATGTATTATTAGTTTTTCAAATAAACAAAATAAGTGTTGTATAAAAAGCTTGGTTAAACTTTATAAATTCTTTAATTAAATTATCAATTAAATATTTTTTAACAATTTTTAATTGTTTTAGCGATATTTTGTAAAATGGATTGTATTTCAAAGCTTTTTTTTTTTCATTTTTCAATATAATTTTGTGATTATATAAACAATGAAATGGTAGTATATTCGAATCGATTTTGGAAAAAGCTTTTTGGAAAGCTTTATATATCGGAGGAATTAAAGATTCTTTATTAACAATAACAAAGGTATTATTTAAATGTGATTGAGATTCAATATACTAATAAGCGTTTATAGCAATTAAAAACTAGTTTTTCTGGTTTTGTTCTTATTAATGTTTTTGTATAACAATTTCAATATCGTTGAAAGTGATAACAAAAAGCTTATTGTATTTGTATCTCTTGTATAAAAATTCAAATTGTATAAGTATAAAAATATAGATATTGATAATATTGAATAAAAATAAAATAATAATTCGTAAAGTTTCTATAGCTTTATAATATAAATTTTTTTAAGCAATTGTTAAAAAGCTTTTTTGAATATTTGTTAAAAAGAAAAAGGGAGAAAAAAGTCAAGTTCTTTCGCAAATATAAGATCGAAAGGTTATATCATAGATACAATAATAAATTTGAACTAAGCGTTTTATTATTGCTAATAGATATCGAGCTTATCGTTTTTTTGATTAATGTTTTGTTGTACAAATCGATCAATCTTTTTCTATTTCAAATTACTTTTCGAAAATAATAAATTCTAATTCAAAAAATATATAAATAGTTGTTTTAAAGACTACTCAAAATATCGATTAAAATAGTTAAACTTTATTCGCAATTTTGAAAATTATGATTTATTTAATATAATATTGTAAAAATCTAAATCTATAATAAGAAATGGAACAAATGATTACTTTTAACCATCAATTGAAAGATTAAAAAAAGTGTAATAAATGATAACGTAACTCTACATATTGTTATAATTTTTAACGCTAATAAAAGTTTCAAATGAATAATAACATAGTTTAAATAATGAAAATAAAAGAATAAAAAACATAATATCAACAAAAATATATCCATTTGCTTTAAAGTTAAAAAAAGTATTTGATTTGAAAAAGTATTTGTTTTTGGAAAAAATACAAAGTAGAATTATAATTTAACCTTTTATTAGTTTAATCAAATCGAAGAATCGCATATTTTTGATAGTATTCAAAAAAAAGTTTTTACTTAAACGTTTACTTTTAAACAAATGTTTTTTGCTTAACGTATTGATTTAATATTTTTAATGTATATCTAAAGATCGAAATAATCTTTAACATTATAAAAGTTTTCAATGAACTTATTATTGATAGCGATAATGAAATTAATAAAAATATCCGCTTTCATTTTATAGAAACTTGCTTGTAACGTTTAAAAACAAACTTTAGAAATAAAAGAAAAAGTAATGTTCCGGATAAAAACTTTAAAGATCGGATTTTTGAAAATTCCAATATATCCCGCCAAAATATTATATGGCGGGTAGAACGATTTGAATTAAATATATTGAATTACATTAATACTAGAATAATTAATGTTTCGATTTGTTTGAAGAGGATAGGCCGATATTGTAATGAATGGTTTTTTAATAAAAGTAAACTTTTAAAAAACATAATACCTATTTCTTTTTTATATAAAAACCTTATTCTTATCGATTTTAATTAATTTGTTGGTTAGCTTTTTCGTAATGAAACAATTATCCTTATAAAGAACTACAATTTGAATTAAATAATCAGAAATCTTATTTTCGAAATCCTTGAACAGTTAAATATCGTCGATGATTTTGGTTTAGATTACCAAAAATCTAAAAATCCTATACCATTCCAAAAAATGGCTATATCGAATAAAAAGATCGTTGGATATTTTCCAATAATTGTATTAGGTATAAGTACATTTAATCTTTGCAGGATTGCTATAAATTGCGGTTAATTAATGTACTAGTTCTATATTAGTAAAACAAAGAACTTGTATATACAATATATAGAGATGTTTTTGAACTTTCAACTTTATTTGATCTATAATATAGATACATCAAGCCATTTTTAAATTGAAAGTATTAATATATAAATCGAAACATTTAAGAATAAATATACTCTATAAATTTATTCGAGGTTCTATATTATCGCTTAACTTTTTGGTAAAATTAATTACTTTGAAGTGATACAAACGAGTAGAATAAAGGGAATATGAAAAGTTTAAAAAGCTATATCTACGGACAAAAGATTAATCATTTTTAATGCAGTAATTATTATTAAATTCGGAAAACGAAAAACTAAGGATAAAATTGTTAAGATTATCGATTTGTAATCTTTTTAAAGTTCTTTTATAACTTTTATAAGATTAATATTATTCTTTTGCAATAGAGTATTAATCAGTTTTAATGAAAAAAAGAATTGTTTTAAAAAGAGGATTAAAAGAAAAAATAATAGAAATAATATTATATACAATTTTATTGTATAATCGTTCAATTTCTATAGTTTAAACAAAAAAAACCTTTTGCATAACATATTCGCTTTTGCAATCCTAAAAATCGAGGATATGCAAAGTAAAGTTGCAAAAAGTATTTTTTGGAATAAAAGCAGATTGTAAAGAAAGTATTGTTTTTTGTTTCATTTTTTTACCTTTTTTTCGATTTTGATTTCGAATAGTTATATTAAAAGCAAAACTAGAGGTAAAACGAAAAGCTAATGATGCAAACGTAGAGTTCGCTAACGCGATATTTTAACTAGAAAATACAATGGCGTTAATATTGGATTTATTGAAAAAAAAACGAAATATATCGAAAAGAAAAAAAGAATAAAAAAACTTTCGAAAGTAATAAAGAATATATCGTTGTTAAACTAAATTTAATATTAATCTTTTTTTTATAAGTAAACAATTTCGTTGTTTAAAAGTGTTTCTAAAAAAGTATTATCGAAAAAAGTATTCTTTTAAACAACCATTAAATAACTAAAACGATTTGATATTTGAATAATAAATAATATAACGCTTATATCGTAAAAAAGCTATTTAAAACAAAATCAATAAAGTTCTTAAAATTTATTACTATTTGATTATACTACAAAAAAAAAACTATTATATATATATAAACCGCGTAAACAAAATACATATACAGCACATGCTCGCTAATCGAGCATATGAGCCGTGATAGCGTACATATACACCAGAACGTCTACCATGCCAGCCGGGCAGCGGAAGCGTAACATTAACCTGAATATTCTTTGTTAAAAACCATATGATTCCTTATTATTAAGTTTAATAAAAAGATTTGCGTATTTAAATTGAATAATATAGAAATTGATTAAGAAAAAACTATTTCTAAAATATATTAGTAACGAATTCAAATGAATCAAAAAGAATTTAAATTAAAATTAAGATTAATGCGAAAAGAAATAAGAAATAAAAGTATTACAGCGTAGTAAACACTATAACACCCTAGAATATTCCAAATTTATAAAGTATAATGCTTATTAAAGCCTATAAATTTAACAGATTATACAACGAATTATTGCGAGGTTAGCTTTTTCTAGTCTTCGCTTTTCGATCCGCGAATAGATTTTACATACAAAAACACAGAT
>NGKF01000025.1:106936-118034 GCA_002162555.1 Monilinia aucupariae | reverse complement strand
CCCCAACCCCAACACCTACCAACCCCTCACCACACGCCCTAACAAACTCTACTATTTCGCCGGCGGCGGTTTCCGCACCGCCGCCCGAAAGGAACACTGGAACCTCTGCGCTGCACTCGCACAAAAGCTACCCAACTCTGAAATCCATCTCGTGAGCTACCCGCTCGCCCCAAATTCCCCCGCACCACGTGCCTTGCCACTACTGAGACGCTTCTATGATGTGATTGCGGAGCGGGCGAGGGAGGCCAGAGGGAGCATCACGTTGATGGGGGACTCGGCGGGGGGAAACATCGCGTTGGTATTGGGAATATATGGGGTTGGGGTTTGGGAACTGGGGAGGGATGAAGGAGAGGGAGAGGGGCAGGGAGAGGAAAAATCCTCATGTCCGCCCCGAAATATCATGGTCATCTCGCCACCCACCGATCTCCGCAACACGAACCCGGACATCGCCGCCATCGCCGCCCGCGACCCCATCCTCAGTCTCCCCGTCATAAACGCGGTGGCGACGCGGTGGCGCGACACGCTGCCAGCTGACGATGCGACGATTTCGCCTCTCCTGGCGGATCTCGACGGCTTGCGGCGCGCGCGCGTGAGGGCTCACGGGGTGCTGGGCACGTATGATTGTTTGGCGCCGGATGCGGTGGCGTTTCGGAGGAGGTTGGAGGGGTGTGGGGTGCGGGGGGAGTGGTTGGAGTGGGCGGGTCAGATGCATTGTTTTCCATTGACGGCGAGGTATCGTGTTCCGGAGGGGGTGTGGGGGTTGGGGTGGATGGTGGATGTTTTGAGGAGGGATTTGTTGGATTGAGAGGAGAAGTATGGTATTGGGATGAGTGATGATGTGGTGTTTGCAGTGAGATTTCTTGATGAGCGTATGTACGAGTAGTATATTGTTCTTTTCTCTCTCAATAGACAACCCTATATATCCATCTAAGAAGATGAATATATCTTGAGACGTAGAAAGCAAGTACTCTTTCTTCATTTTCATTCTTGTTTTGGTTTTGATTTCTGCTTCTAATGCTTATCTCGTACTCATCTGTATTATTTCATCCCTCTCACTCTCCCTCTCTTTCTCTAACACTCCTGGATGCAATCAACTCTACATGAATATACCTAATGAATAAAATAGTCTTTTATATACATGTTTTCTACTCTTTATTCCTGATTTTCTCTCTCTTTCTCTCTCCAAAGTTTCCCTCTTCAATCTTAAAGAGAGTACGAGTAGTTCTCCTTTGAGATCTCTCGAATGAATTTAATGAGTTTAATGGAGGGGGAGGGAGGAAGGAAGGGATAGATGAATGAGATGAACAATAGAGTGAAAATAATAAATGTGTAGAGGAAAGAGGAAAGAAAGAGAGAAGAGCATCAAGTTCGTAACTGCCATACTCACGAATAAACAATCAATAAACATTTCCTCTCCTTCTCCTCGAAGATCCTAAAACCCTTACTCGTAAATCCATCCCTTTCCCATCTCAAAAGAAACATCAGATAGATATATGAATCTTTAGTCGTATAAGTCATCACCAATCCATTCATTCATATTCCAATTCGAACTCGAGTATCGATATCAATATTACACCCACCCCCTTTACGAGCAAAGATGCTCGAAGCGAAGGAACGGGAAAGTGTGGATGGAGTGGGCGAGGATGATTGGATGAGTGGGAAGGGTGATTTGGAGGGCGTGCATGGCATTATTAGTATACCGGAATATTGTATGTTCATCATACCTCGCAGAATCATACTATCCCTTCACCATAAACACCATACATCCTCCAGCCTACCCTCCAACCCAACCCACTCAATCTAACCCAACGCAACCCAACCCAACGCAACGCAACCTAACCTAACCCCTCCCCCAGTCCCCCAAACCTTCAAAACCGCCCTCATACGCGCCCTCGCCACCAGCATCGACCTCCAAAACGATATGAGGCAACTCTGCACCCTCGCCGCAGGCCGCTACACCCAAGGGCTAGACCACCAACAAATGCTCTTCGTCCAATACAAGCAAGGGCAAGCAGACCACGATTCAAAGGGGACCAGCATATTTGAGGAACCACAATGCCAATTGTTACTCTACTACAAGCGGGCGGGTATCCTTCGAGGAAACGCGCTGGAAAGAGCCGAGGCGGCGATGGCGCAATTGGGGGACGCCATAGTGATATTGCGGGAGGGGGGCAGGGTCGTTTGGGAGGCCGGGGTTGTGGATGCGTTTGTGGGGCTGTATGGGGATGGGGTGGGAGAGGGCAAGGGAGGGAGGAACGGGTTTCGGGATGAGCGTGGGATTTTGAAGAGACGCTTGCCGGTTCTCGTGCCTGACACTATGTTATCATCCAAGGATATCTGTCCCTGGGCTCTATACTCGACGCACCAAAGGCACCAAAGCGATGCGGCCCAAACGCATAAAAAGCAGTCCCGCTGCTGTGACAGAAGGGGGATTTGCAGAAAATATGTTCGCGGGTCTTGTGCCAAGGGGTGGCGATGTAAGAGGGTGCATGTCGCGCGGCTTTGGTGTCCGACGGATATCGAAGGCGGGTTTCGGAGTGAGGGAGGGAGGAGTCGGGTTTGTAGGAGGGGGTCTTGTAGGGATTGGCATTTGGGTGAGGTGGGGCTTACGGAGGAGCGTTGGGAGAGGGGGAAATTGTTGAATATGGCTGCGCGTCTTCATCGGGATGGTTTTTGGATGAGGGGTGAGGATGAGGGTGAGGGTGAGGGAGAGGTTGCGGGAGAGGTTGAGGGTGAGAGTGAGAGTGAGGTTGAGGATGAGAGTGAGGGTGAGAGTGAGGTTGAGCATGAGGTTGTGGGTGGGGTTGAGGGCGAGGTTGAGCATGAGGTTGAGGTTGAGGTTGAGGGCGAGGGCGAGGGCGAGGGAGAGGCTGAGGCTGAGGCTGAGATGAGGGCTAATAACGAAGAGAAGAAAACTTTAGATCCGGCGACAGATGCCAAGATGAAGGATAACCCCCATGCGAAGATGGTAAACGACAATTCAACCTCGATGGTAAAGCAAGAGGATCACATCAATACGGATCTCCGAAACGATACCCGAGAGCCCACGATGAAAAATAGTACGAATGTTCACTTGAACAAGGAGACGATTAATATTTCTTCTTCCTCTTCCTCTTCTTCGTCATCTTCATCATCTTCTTCTTCACGATCACCACCAGGAAGAAGCTCAAATGGAAAGAATCTGAACATGAAAATAGAAGAAAGCGAGTTAATATCGAAGAAGCAGAAAAAGAAGAAGAAGAAGAAGATGAGCATCAAAAACATCAAAAACAACAATCACCCCCCCAAGCAAAGAAATAAACAAATAAACCCTAAAAATCATCATTTAGAGAGAACAAAAACAACAACAACAACATCATCATCATCATCATCATCATCAACAAATCAACCCTCCAGCACGAAAACAATCAACACGAAGAAGAGGAAATCAAGCCACAATTCCAATTCCAATTCCAATCCCAACACCGCCCCAAACCCAAACCCAAACCCCAACAAACGACACCAAAAAAGCACCACCACCACACCGAAACGCCATGCAACCCCCAAACCCCAAGCCCCACCCCCACCCCAAACAAAAGAAGTAGAAAACCTAACGAAAACATTCATGAAACCCGGTCCAAAGGAGATCGAGTCGGAGAGACGCCTGGGACTAGAACTATTAATCGGGAGGCGGAGAAGAGGGTGGGAGGTAGAGCTGGGGGAGGTTTTGGGGGCATGAAAATTGGAGCCGAGATGTATAGGGGAATCATGAGAGGAGAAATGCAAAAGGGGGTGGGGATAAGCGAGATGTGGAAGGAGAGGGAGAGGGGATGGAGAGGGTAGAAATGTGGAATGATGAATGATGAATACCGGCATGAAGGAATTGTATGATTGAGCGTGAGGAGGGAAGATGAAGGTGGAGAGTAGAGGAGAGGAGAGTCGAGAATCACGATGAATAGATTATACTCATTTTTTACTTTAAAAAAAAGAACAAAAAAGAACAAAAAAGAAAAGAAAACAAAACAAAATTCTCGCTTGTTTGGTCTTGTTTCGTTTCGTTGACTCATATATTTAGACTTGTATACATACTTATACATATATTCCTATCCTAACTCAGATCCTATTCTCATAATAATAATATATATATACTCGTACATCCCTCTTTCATCATTATAAATAGTCAACTCCTAGTTGTGATATCCATGAAATTTATACTAAAACTATGAGAACCTTGAATTGGTATTCGTTGAACTGCTATTTCTAGCTCCTCCACACCAACAACTTCCATCTCCATCTTTCTCCACTTGAACCACAACATCTACTCCCTTACTCAAAAGGAATGCTCTGGTTCTAGTCAAAACATCTTCAAGATCGGATCCTCTGGTCGCGATAACATGCATGACCCCCAAAACTAATTGATTCTTGTCACCTAACCAGAACTTGGGGACCGTATACGCTTGAACTCCACGTAAATCGCTCACACCAGCCAAAGTATTTCGTAGGTTGTATTCGGTATCATCGGGAATCGTCAAGAGGAGTTTCTTAGCACTACTCTTGACCAAAGGAATTGAGGAGAGGAAGATGAGAATGGCAATGAGACAAGATGCGAGAGGATCCCAGCCAGACCATCCGATGAAATATATCAAAATGGTAGAGACAATGACTGCAGCACTGCCCATGGTATCTGCGAGTACATGAAGGAAGATACCCCTCATGTTTTCGTTATCATGAGAATGACCTCCATGTGAATGACCATGATGTGAATGATCATCATTGATAATTGAAGGTTGTTTCTTATGATCATGTTCGCAAGGACCATGGTGAGAATGAGAGTCGTGAGATTGAGATTGAGAGTGAGAGTGAGAGTGAGAGTGAGAGTGAGAGTGAGAGTGAGAGTCGTGAGATTGAGAGTGAGAGTCGTGAGATTGAGGACCATGACCATGATCATGATCGTCATGGTCATGTCCATGATGATGATGACCAAAGCAAGCCATACCTACCAAATTGACTGCTAATCCCAATGAACTAACAACAAAAAGTTCCATTAATCGTTTCGTTTCTCGTCCTTCTGCCAATCGTTCCGTAGCTTCTATCATAATCTCAATACTGATAAGTCTATGTTTCTGTTAGTCAATATCAAACATTCAGAAACGAATCCCTACATAAGAAATACACCATTTCCAAATCCCGATAAACTCTCAATCTTGCCAAATCCATAAGGAAACCTCTGACTTGGGGGCCATTTACTTGCAACTGCTGCGAATAATCCCACCCCAAGTGCTAAGCAATCAAAAAACATATGTATGCTATCGCTCAAAAGTCCCAGAGAATCTGTGACGAATCCATAAAATGCTTGAACGATCATAAAAGCAAAATTGAGACTGATTGAGTTAGTATATTTCACATATCAATCCAGATAAATGCCAACCTCATAAAATAAAATATCCTTCTTGAATCTTTGCTCGCCAGTATTGTATGTAAAAGAGGCCATTGTTGCGCGTATGGTAATATTAAACTGGTAAATCTAGATTTCGTCTGTGCCGTTGTACCATGTGAATGATTGTGATCGTGAGGTACAACATCGTTCACCGGAGGTTCATAAGTTCCCAATGATCCTTTTTCCAAAGTGGCAGATGTGGGAGTTGCTTCACCATATGGCGGTGACGATGGATATGATTTTGAGTGCTCATAGCTAGAGTTGTGGTTGTGGCCATGAGAATGAGATTGAGAGTGACTGTGTTCGTTTTCATGCGAATGAGAGTGATTGTGTTCGTGTTCGTGTTCGTGCTCATGAAGAGTGTCAGAATGATCGTGTGAATGACTGTGTATACTCGAGATGGATTGATTCAATGGTCTTGATCTATTCGCAGAGTATTGCGATGATCGGCTTGAGTGTGAGTGCGAGTGCGAGTGTGAGTGCGAGGGCGAGTAAGGATATGAGGGCGAGGGCGAGGGCGAATGTGAATGCGACTGTGAATGGCCATGACCATGATTATGATGGCTATTCGTCATGGCTGAAGCTGGTAGAGCATATGATGAGGCCATGACTTGGTGAATGGGATGGAGGGAATGGATTGAACGAGCTATGAAGCTGTTGCTCGAATATGTTTCAACTCTTTCCACATATATGATGATGCTTGTGTCCTTCTCGTCTTTACCGCCGTACTCGTACTTTACGGTTCTGGTTCTGATTTGCGCCGAGATACTTTGACTTTGGAGAGATTGGATGTGACCTTGGAAGCTTTGACGATGAAAGTGGAAAGTGGATAAGAGAAAGAGTTGGCAGATGGAAAGATGGAAAGATGGAACGATTGAACGATGAACGATGAACGATGAACGATTGAACGATTGAACGATTGAAAGATGGGTAGATTCAGGAAGAAGAAAGAAAGAAGTATATCCTCATTGATTCCATTCGATTCTTGGATGGTTCTGAATGGAAGTGAAAGATTGAATTGAGTTACATGCAAAGTGACCAGGAAGGTTAGCGTGATAGAGTTGGGAATAAAGTAAGAAAACTATAGATAAGATAGATAAATCCCGTATAAATTCAGACTTTCAAGTTTTTCCTCTTCAATTATGATATTTATATATAGAATGATATAGAATGATATTCTCTTTTATGATTCCGGAATAAGTTTCAATATTCCTATTGTATATTATCATATATATTTGAACCAAGTCTACAAAGTACATAATTAGAACCGTTTTGGCTTCATTCTGCCACTCTTGACCGCTCTCCTTCTATCCATTCCTGCATTCCGATCACCCACTTTGCTAGTCAGGTCCCAATTGCTTGGTAGTGAAGGGTGAAGGGTGAAGGATGAAGGGTGAAGGGTGAAGGGTGAGGCATGAAGTGGAGTGCAGGATTCAAAAGGATACATACATGGTAACTCTTAACCTTCATCCTTTCTTGATCTTTCAATCTTCAATCGGAAAGATATACATCCCTTCTTTTCCTAGTCGACACTGACATTGGCCTTTCCTCAGAGATGAAGCTATAACTCTTCTCAACACCACGGTATGCTCGACACCCTCTTAACATTGGCTACCATCGTTTCGACAATCTTTACCATCTCCCTTCTCCTCCTCCCCAAACGATACATCAAACACTCACCTCCAATGGCGACTCGAGATGGTCCAGACGTCGAACCCAAGATCTCCGTGCAAGTCTTGGTCTTGGGGGATATCGGTCGAAGTCCTCGAATGCAATATCATGCTATGAGCATCGCCAAACATGGGGGGAGGGTTGATCTTATTGGATATCAAGGTATTTTAAGCCTTCACCATAAAAGCTTCCTTGGGACTAATGATGCGTGAATAGAATCGGAGCTTCCTTCTGCCTTGACGGATCATCCTCTCATTACGATCGTACCTTTACCGTTACCACCGCCCGTTTTGAGGGATGGGAGCTTACCGTTCTTTTTCGCTGGTCCTTGTAAGGTTTTATGGCAGATATGGACTTTATTTGTGGCTTTATGTTATACTACAAAACCAGCAAGATGGTTACTGGTTCAGGTAGGATGTTTTATTCTTTTATTCTTTTATTCTTTTGTCCTTTTGTCCTTTTATCCTTCTACCCTCTATCCCTCTATCCCTCTATCCTTCTTCCCCTCTTTCAACCCTTTCTCTAACCAAATCATAGAACCCTCCCTCAATTCCTACCTTCTTCGTCGCACACCTCGTTTGTCTCTTACGAAATACACATTTAATCATTGATTGGCATAATTATGGATGGACCATACTGGCAGGAACAAAAGGTCCAAAACATATCTTCGTTCGAATTTATAAATGGTATGAAGCTTTCCTCGGATCATGGGCACCAACAGTCTCATTCACAGTCTCCAAAGCAATGGAGCGTCAATTACGCGATAGTCCATATAAGATAAAATCACCAATCTTTACCCTCCATGATCGACCTGCATCCATATTTCAACCCATTACTGATCAAGAGAAACGACGCGCTTTTCTCCAACAACTTCCCGAAACCAAAGATCAGGTTGATGCTATTATGAATGGGGATTTACGATTACTAGTCAGCAGCACATCATGGACACCCGATGAGGATTTCAACCTTCTCTTGGATGCGCTCGTGAAATATGGACCATTTGCTGAATTTGATTGCCCCCCAATTCTCGCCATCATCACTGGAAAGGGACCACAGAAAGAAATGTACCTCAATCGCATCGCAGAACTCACCGAAAGCTACGATCTGGTCAATGTTACCATCAAGACCGCATGGCTTAGCATTGAAGATTACGCCTCGTTACTTGCATGCGCCGATCTTGGCGTCTGTCTACATAAGAGTAGCAGTGGTGTAGACTTACCTATGAAGGTGGTAGATATGTTTGGAGCGGGATTGCCGGTGGTTGGATATGATCAGTATTTTAGTTGGCCTGAGCTGGTGAAGGAAGGGGTGAATGGATGGGGATTTACCACATCTGATGATCTTGCGGATATTTTGGAGGAAATCTTCAAGGATACGAGTGGGAAGGAGTTGGCGAGACTGAAGAAGGGGGCCATCGAAGAGGGGAGAAAGAGATGGGATGAAGAATGGGATGGAGTTGCCGGAAGAGTTTTAGGATTGATTGATTGATTGGATGAGATGGAATGAAGTATGATATTATGTGAGTAGATGAGATTACGAGTAGGTGAGATGGTGCATTTATATTTGGAAATACTCGAGGAATGAGGATAGTATCAAAGGAATCCCATGGAATTAGACGGAAGATCAATAGATAAATATGTTATATCTGATAAGTTGAAAATCAAAGTATAATACTCGAGTCGATACGAGGATCATGATTGTTGGATGGGTGGACAGATTGGGTTGTATGAGATGGGTTGGAATCGGAATCGGAATCTAAATGTAATGCGGGGGGTATGAGATGGATTATGACTTGAGCACTCGAGTCGGATCACTGGTGGATGTTATGTTTTGAACGGTTTGGGATCCAAGTTACAGGTAAGGAGGGAATGAGTTTGGGTTTGGATTTGGATTTGGATTTTATGGGTATTTATATATTTCATCACGAGTTGATAATTAAGTGGACATATTTAGTTTCCTCGTATATTTGATTGGATCAAATTAAGACTTTGATCATAATTTACTCTTTAGAGTTTAGACTAGACTCCTTGAAACGATGGTGACATTTTATTCTAGCCTGGTGAACCTTAAACGATGACTGTAAAACATGACGCTGTCGCTTATGTTCGTAATCATGTGAAGGCTTCTTCTTCTTCTTCTTCTTCTCCTCCTCCTCCTCCTCCTCCTCTTCTTCTTCATTTCTTCTTCACTCATCAACTTTTGGAATATTTATCACACACCTTCACATTTAAGACGAGAACCTCGATCCTTTCAACCTTCAACCCCTTTGCTCAGTAACGTCGTCCAGGCCATCATGAGAATGCTTCCAAATCAAATGATGCCGACTTATGGACTCGCTCGGAGAGGTCTCGATGCTTTTCGTGGCAATGAGCCGCCAACTGAAGAATTTCACATGCCAGTGTGGGCTTCCCTGATGATTGCTGCTACTTTCTGTATATTCATGCTCGTGGATCTCATGGTATGTTCTTTTCAAATCTACCAAGGCTCCTCGCCTCCTTTACCCGTCCTTGCTGCTTGCTCCCTGCTTCTGTTCATGAAATACTTTCTAATCCTTAAATTAGATTCAATACACTTTCAGCACACTTATTCCTACGCTTGTCATGGTTGAATCTCCTCAAGCGATCCTCTTTGAGCCTCTTACATCTGAAGACCCGGATGCGAAACTCGATCATAAAGGGGATGTTGAACCTGAAATCTTACTCGTTAAACAACAACCTATCACGTCGAGCTTCAAATCAACCATTCAACATCTTCAAGCGCGAGCTGGAAAGGGAAGTTATCTGCGTGGTATCGGAATGTACGCTGTCAAATACTTGGTCTTTGATCTACAGATTAGCTTCTTCTCTATCTTCCTCCCACATATCCTCGCTCTCCCTATCGCAACTATCGTCTGCGCTCCTTTCAGTTTGGCATGGACACATATTGTTATCTCGAATCCTAGCCCACTTCCATGGTACAATAGAATTCCAGACATCGCAAGCATCAAGAAGGTGGTGCCAGCAACAGTCATCTATGCTCTTGCCAGAGAAGCCGTTTATTTCTTCCCAGGATGCTTCGCCATTTCTTTTGGCCTTTTCGAATCCGAACCGTCCAAGATGTCTTCTCAACAACTTAGAGTCATGGGCATACAAACAGCTTTCGTCATCATTTTAGCTGGTCTCCTTGCCTTCCTTCTTCTGATCCCAGCCACCGTCACCCTCACTCGTGTTCAAGCTTCCTTGCTTCCTGAAAATGATGAATCCATCATACCATACGATCGTACATTCGGTGGACGTGTCTCTGAAGATGGTGTTTTGGGTACACTTGATGCATGGAGAAGTTTTGATTGGAGTTCCCGTGTTAGACTTTTGAAGACGTACTTGAAGGCTGGAGCTATGGAAATTGCTACTGTCATCTTCTTCACCATGATCTTGATTTCACAAATCATTTTGATCATTGGTACTGATCGCAAGAAGATCTTTCTAGCAAATGGTCTTGATGGACAACCTATTCACGTCGACTTTTAAGGATTGAATACTTCTTTTACTGGCAAGGTACCAAAGGATTGCAACGTTGATATTTGATGAAATGAAAGTCATTTTTTTTCGTTTGTTTTTTAAGGGGTGAATTAGAGGTTGAGAAAAGAGGCGAAAATCTGTCATACGGTTACTCAAGATATTCAATCATATACTTTTGTCAAAAAATGGAAATTCTTTTTACGAGTAAAGCGTTGATTTTACATGAATTTTGTTGGTTTTTTTTGAAATATTTGTATTTGTATATTTAGTTTTAGTTCTTTAGTTATTTAGTTTTGATATCAATCTCAATTTCAATATCAATAGGTTATTATTGTACGAGTACTTTGGTTGAGTATTATATTGAGTATTTGTGATGGAGTGAGTGAGTGAGTGGGCGAGTGAGTGAGTGAGTGTGTGTGTGTGTGTGTGATTGTGTGAGTGTGTGAGTAAATGTATAGAGTATACTTGTAGATTTATTACGTTGGGGTTGGGGTTGGAGTTGGAGTGGTGGTGG
>NGKF01000025.1:82938-106684 GCA_002162555.1 Monilinia aucupariae | reverse complement strand
TGAATATAAATATGAATATAGAATATAGAATATGAATATGAATATGAATATGAATATGAATATGAATATGAATATAGAATATGAATATGAATATGAATAGAGATAGAATAGAATATAGGATAGAGATAGAATATAAATATAGAAATAAATATAGAAATAGAGATAGAGATTGAATATAGAAATAAAGATAGAGATAGATCAATAGAACAAAATGAATATAGAAAAGGGAGGAAGAAAAGATAGAAGAGAGGAAAGAAAGAGAGAAAGAAAGAGAGAAAGAAAGAAAGAAAGAAAGAAAAGAAGAAAGAAAGAAAGAAAGAAAAGAAGAAAGAAAGAAAAGAAGAAAGGATATAAAAAAGATATAAAAAAGATATAAAAAAGATATAAAAAAGATATAAAAAAGATATAAAAAAGATATAAAAATGTTTATATGATTAAATATTTGTACGAGTATATGATTAGAGTATATACTCGAGTATATATCAATGTACGAGTAAATAAATATATATACTTTTAAAGATGAATATGAAGGAGGGTAGATATATATATATATTCTTTTAGATTAAATCTACTCGAGTAGATGTAGATGTAGATGTAGATATAAACGTAGGTTTAGGTTTAGATGTCACGCTTCCGCTGCCCGGCTGGCATGGCAGACGTTCCAGTGCATGTATACGTTGTCACGGCTCATATGCTCGATTAGCGAGCATATGCCGTACATATGTCCTATCTATACAATTCATATATATATAACAATCTCTCCTTTATAGTATAGTTAAATAATAATAAATTCTAAAAACTCTATTGATCTTGTTTTAAACAACTCTTTTATAATATAAACGTTACATTATTTACTATTCAAATATCAAATCGTTTTAATTATCTAATAACTATTTAAAAGAATACTTTTTTCGATAATATCTTTTTAAGAACGTTTTTAAACAACAAAACTATTTATTTATAGGAAAAAGATTAATACTAAACCTAATCTAATAGCGATATATTCCTTATTATTTTCGGAAATCTTTTTGTTTTTCTTTTCTTTTTGATATATTTTATTCTTTTCTCGATAAGTTCAACACTAACGTTGCTATATTTCCTGATCAAGATATTGCGTTAATAAACTTTATATCTACATTACTAATTCTCCGTTCTATTTTTGGTTTTGCTTTTAACATAATTACTCGAAATCAAAGTCGAAGAAAAAATAAAAAAACGAAACAAAAAGCAATGCTTTTTTTACGATTTGCTTTTATTTCAAAAAATACTTTTTGCAATTCTATTTTGCATATCCTCGATTTTTAGGATTGTAAAAACGAACATATTATACAAAAGGTTCTTTTTGTTTAAACCATAGAAATTGAGCGATTATATAATAAAATCGCATATAGCATTACTTTTATTATTCCTTTTTCCAATTTCCTTTTTCCTGAAACAATTCTTTTTTCTATTAAAACTAATCGATATTTTACTATAGAAGAATAATATTAATCTTGCAAAAGTTGTAAAAAAACTCTAAGGAGATTACAAATCGATAACTTTGATAGCCCTGTCTTTAACTCTTCGTTTTCCGAATCTGGTAATAATTGTTGCGCTAAGAGTGGTCGATCCTTTGTTCGTAGATACAATTCCTCAAATTCTTTATATTCCTCTTATTTCACTCGTTTGTATCATTTTAAAGTAATTAATTTTACTAAAAAGCTAAATAATAATATAAAACCCCGAACAAGTTTGTAAAGTATATTTATTCTTAAACGCTTTGATTTGTATACTAATACTTTTGATTTATGTCACGCTAAGAGCATGAGGCACGTGATAATCACGTGTTTGTAGAACACTGTGATCCCACGTGGGCCTCGGATCTTCCGGGAGTATGCGCATAGGCACCCTACCCACTTTTCGATCAATCGGAGCTAGGAAGCTCCGAAGCGCCAAAAGTTTGGTATATTACTAATTGAGCAAGTTTTCCAAGGTTAGTATAAACGTTTTATGCATTATTATATTAATGTAGTATTGGATTTTCTTAATTAGTATACTAGTTTTTTTTAGGATCATTTAGATTTATAATTACTAGTATACTATGATATTAGAGATCATTATATTATAGATCTATGATATTATAGATTATCATATTATAGATCCTTAAGATCTTAAAGTTAAATGATGATTACGTGGAATTATATAAATATAGGTATATTAGAAACGGATGGATTTTATATTATAGGAAATAAACAACAATATAATTATTGTTTTATATCTATACCTTTATCCTTTTTTGATATCATTTTATTATATATTTGTAGTTATTTTTTGTAATAGTTATAAACCCAGTTTGTACTCGAAATCTCTACAACAACTACAATTCGAATATCGATATTATACAATTTCTTTTTTCCCTTTAATTTTTAATCATTTTTTATTACTTTTCTATTATTCTTAATCATCTTTTTCATTATATCAAAAGTCATTTTGAACAACCAAGCGAATTGGTTTCTTTGATATTTATTCTTCAAAAACATTAATTGCTTTAAGCACATTTGGAATAATATAAATCTAAATTCCTTTAATTCTCCTAATCCTTTATTTCGTGATTGGTTGAATATAAAACTACTTCAAGCTCCTAATATATATTATATAATTTTTGAAAAAGATTGTAAATGTTAATATAAATATACAATGGATTTGGAGACCTATAATCGATATACTAATCCTGATATCGAAATAGATGGAGTATTTAAGCCCAAGCTTTTTGCGGATTTTATCCTTGCAACAATCGAAGATCTTTTATCGATCTATTTGCTTATAGAAAAAATTTACAGGATTTAGAAAAGTAAATACAATCAAAATTATAGCAATTTCCGCTATATGTTCGATTGGATTATATTAATCATTGATTTATTCTATACTTTGGAAATCTTTTAGAAAGCTATATAAAACCGGATTTTGAAACAAATCATTGCTTAATTATGAATAAAGATTGCTTCTACCGATTCAACAATCCTAAAGACCATTCAAATTAAATATATTGATCATTTAAACAATACTTGCATTAATAAAATGGATCCGATAAAATGGTATAAGGAATAGGAATCTCTTTATACCCGAGCTTTAGTTTATAATCTTTTGGAAATCCAAAGAATCCGCGGATATAAACAATTCTTGGAATCATTAAACAAACTTGCACTTAATTGGTTGGAACAACAATTAATTACTTTGAATACCAAAGATAAGAAAGGATATTATACTATTACTTTAGAATAATATAGTAGTCTTTTTGCTAATCATACAAATCGTATAGCCCGTAACCCTTTGCCAAAAGAATCTTTCTTTATCTTTGAACCTATACCCCAACAAACTACCGGATCTAAAAAGGCCAAGAATACTACTTAGCATTATCCTTGTAAAGATAATTAACCAATCAAACACAATCATCGTTTTAAACCAAAAAAGTACCGAACTATTGAACTAGCTTTTACCAATAAATACATTAAACAGCCCATTCGAACTATTAGTAAAAAGTAAACTAAAAAGATCAATAAATACATTAAAGAGAAAAGATTCAATAATCTTCGAAACGTTCTATTCAAAAAGGATTAAATTACTAATACTTAGATTAATCAATTTTATAGATCTTTATAAAGAAAGGATCTCTACAATATTGTCTTTTGTATTATTGATTTAAACAAGTATATTGGCGCTTTTGTCATATCTATAATCACTTCCATATATATACTAGTAAACTATACTTTGTTGAATAATTGTAATACTATGCACATTATCAATGATGTTAGCTTTTTAGTAAGCGGAAAATATATTTTTAACAATATCTCGGATTATATTAAAGCAAGATCATTAAGTTTGTTAATGGTTGATTGTGGCAAAAGGATAATTAAAGGAATTTTGCTAAATGGTATAGATTTTACGCTAATTAATATTACACTTGTTTTTAGTTTTCATACTAATTTTGTATCCGAAACTTTACTTTGTAACAAAAGTGTTTGGTTTAATGGATTTAACATTACTATTAGGATCGATGATTGAGTTAATAGTATTATTATTATTCAATACATTAGAAAGTACAATCTTGTCTTTTTAGAATATAATATTCATTTCAATTACTTTGATAAATCTAATTTTCTTATGAATATAAATATTATAATACTTATCGAAAACCAAAAGATTAATAAACATTTCTTTTGAATATACAAAACAATAAAACTTTGATTAGAATCAAGCGATTTGTAGTATAAAAGATTAAAGCATTTTAGCAAAAAAACATTAGAATATTTAGTTAGGATAGTTAAAGGAGTATAAATCAAAAGAATTATTTGAATGGAATATATCGATTGTTTATGTATACATACTAAATAGATTGTTTCATGTTTATTTAATGATTATCAATCATTTAGATCTTTTTATAAGGTTTAATAGGATTTGTTCGATTTTCCCCGTACCTATAACAAAGTATTATAGTTGTTAATAATCAAGGATATATATAATAGAAAAATCTTTATCTTTGTATTAATCCAGAAGATGTATAATAAAGTTTTTAAAATTTTAAAGAACTTTGTTATATAGGTTTATTGCAAGTATAGTTTTTATATTATGGTGATCAAGCAAGATAATGATATATTTATAATAGGGATCAAAGATAATATTGCATTTGAAAAATAAATCTTCGAAAAAGATATAGAATTTGAACTTTTCCTTTCCCTTATGCATAAACCTAACGAAGGAGCGGAATATGCAGAATAAAAAATCATTACTAAATAGATTAAAATGTGCATTTCAATTGGATTGCTGGATAAGATATAGATAAAAGCTGTTTTTGCCGCTATATACTTATATAACATTAGTTTATTGAAAACAAAGGGTTGGAAATGCTTTAACGAAATGATTGATTTTTGGTTTAAGCAATATTATAGGTAGTACTTATTATCGCTATTATAAAAAATCATTAACGATCTTTGTTTCAACTAAAATGCAATATATAAATATGGTTGTTATGTATACCTTTTGGATAAAGAAAAAGAAGTTGGGATTAGGATAAAATGGTATAAGATTAATTTGCAAACATATATTGAATATTTGATCGAATATATTTCTATTATAACAATCTTTTGTATTTGGATCCTTATATTTGATAAAATTATTATTACACAAAATATCAAATTCGATAAAAGATTTGTTTATAAAAACAATCTTTGTAGCAAAATTGTTAATGTTATATTAATTCAAATAATCAAGGATTTGGTTGTTGAATTGGATATTCAACAAATGAAATCGCCAGATGATACCATTTTAGAGAATATAAATAATGAATTTACCGGAGGATTTGTACAAAAAAAGCTTGAAACCATATACACTCCTGATTTTAATTATAAATGCTTTGGGTTTTCGATCTTAAGAATAATTGAAGATCAAAAAAATCAAAAGAATTTAGTAACAAAATCCTTGCTATTTATTTCAATTTATAATAATGAGTATGGCACTTTGTTAAATCCCGATATAGTTATAGGAATCAACAAATCAATATCGATTCCTAATAAACCAAAATCCCCGTTGATTGTATTTATAATGAAGGATAAAAGCCTATTTAAAGTAATTAATTTACAGAAGGCTTATATAGACTTTGGTTATGAAGAATTAACAATTTCATCAAAACCATTAATATCAATGTTAGATAATATTTTTAAAAACGATAAATCGAATAATCATTCGATTTTCAATAACGAGGAGAGAGATATAATATTGCTTTTTATAAAAAGGAATATATTTAAAAGATCTTTTTCGCTATTTATATCTAATAAAGCTATTAAACGGCTATATACCTTGCAGATAGAGATTCTTAAGCTTAATATCAATACTAAGAAGTACACTAAATTCAATGCGTTTAACAACATTGATATAATTCTTAATTATACAAAGTATTAAACAATAGATTATATCAAACGCTCAAATCGTTTACGTTAATGAGCAAATAATCATTACAAGATTAATATTTTCATTGATACCGTGATTGCTCAATTATACGAATTCAGAAATGGACTTCAACAATTAAATGAATTCTATAACATTTTCTGATTTGATAAACAAAAGAATAAGCTAAATGAACAAAATGGTAAGTTTATTACTATATATAATATAATAATTGCCGCAATAAAATATAAACCGATAATCACGTCTTTGATTCAACCCAAGGTTACGAATCTTCTATAAATACTAAAATCAACGATACCATCATTACCGAAGTTTTTTTATAATCTTAGAACTTATATATTTGAACATTGGTTCAAAATGGATTGTGACCGCGAGATTAAAACATTACAGAATCAAAGCATTTAATAAAAAATTAAAATAATATCGGCTAAATCAAAGCCTATTCCATTTCAATGGGTATTTATTTATAAAAATGATTAAAGCGATTATATCGATTGTTGTAGATCACAATTAGTAGTTAAAGAAGATCTTCAAAATATAATGACAATCGAATCGATTTACATAGCTATACTTGCTATGCGGTTCTTTTGTATAATAATGGCAACAATAATAAAGAATAATTTTGAGACAAAACAATATAACGTTGTGAATGTTTTTATCAATACATTTCGAGATTCTATTGGGAATCCAATGATATACTATATGCTAAATAGGTATAAAGTACATAATAAATCCATTATTCTTGATCGTGCGCTATATGGCTTGAAAAACTCCTTTGCATTTTGGTATAAAAAGTTTATAAGTACATTCATTAGCCTGAAAATGGTAAAATGCAAAAAAAAGCTTTATATTTTTATGTCTCCTGATTTCTATATATTTATTTTGTTCTTTGTTAATGATATTTAAATGATCTATTACAAAAAGTATGAATATCAAAAGGATCAAATAATGAATAAAATCAAAGCTAAATATAAATTTAGAAATTTTAACAATATTCAATAGTTTCTAGGGATTTGAATTACTAAAGATTAATAACTTAAGAAATTGTGATTAATATACGATATTTATATCGATAAGATCGTTTGCAAATTTAGTTTTACAAAAGGAAGAGCAACTATATCATTTCCAATTATAGTATTCGAGAAAAATAAGGATATAGTTTCTTTTTCTAAAGTAAAGGAATATCAAGAAAAAATTAAATCAATCTTGTATTCGATCATAACAATTAGGGCCGATTCAATGTTTCTTTTCTTCAAACTAAGCGAATATAGTATTAATCCTTCAAAGGATCACTTTATAGCAGCAAATCATTATATTATATATTTATACGGATTTCGATATTTCTCTATTTGCTATAGAAATAATTATATACCTCAAATAATAACCTTTTCAAATGCTTTCTTTGTAGATGATATGGTTATTTGAAGATCTTTTCAAGGCTATATGATTATATTGTATAGTAATGCCATTGTATAGAAAGCTATAAAACAAGATATAGTTATTACTTCGATTATAAAGGCAAAACTTTTAAATATGGAAAAATCGATTAAAAAAGCAATAACAATATTACAGTTTTTAAAGAAAATCAAAGTATTAGTAAAGGAGTTTGTTAATATCTTTTGCAATAATATTTAAACAATCCGATTGATAGTTGAAAAGAATAAAAGAATCTTTACTAAACTTAGATATATAAATATTTAGAATATATAACTTTGTTAAAAATATACTAATAAGCGATTCCTGATCATGTATTTACCAATGGTTGATATACCGGTAAATGGGCTTATTAAAAATCTTATTAGGCAAAAGTTTGAATATTTTGTTAAACTAATCAATATGTAAAACGCTAAGGATTGAATTACAAAGGTTATCAAATGATTGGTAATTATGTAGTATTCGAACAAAATTAATATTACTATAATATTCTCTTTATACCTTACTACTCTAATCCCCATTTTCTATTTTTACCCCAAAAGAAGCTCACTTTCGAGCAATCTTTTCATTATCATTACCATTTATTTTTCTTTTTTTTCTTTTTTTTTTCATTTTTATTGTTGCAAAGTAATTCTTCGAAATATATCCGCTTTTAAAGGAATCCGCTTTTAGTGTAGATATATTTTGTATCGATTTCGAAGTTATTTGAGGATCGATGTATTTCAGAACGCTTCGAAAAACGGCTTGGAGACGCTTTATCTTTTATAATCATATGGTTAGTGATCAGAATATAAAGCGAAAAAGGAGTATTATACTTTTCCATTATTATTGGTTTTTGCGGTTAAGAAATCATTCGTTATTGTATGCAAATGTGCCGGCAAAGGCCGATATATGTATATAAAGCATCAATAACATCGAGCTTTTTAAGAATCCGCGTTTTTATAACAAATCCTATTTTCTTACTCAATAATCAGCGATTTTATATATTATATATATAGATAGAGATTCCTTAGCTTTTTAAACCGAATCTTTTTGGCGGGGGTATAAGGAATCGTTGTGGGAGGAGTAATAAAAATGGAAGATACTATTCCAAACTTTTTATTGCTCGATTTACTACTTTGTTCAACCTTTGTAGGGTTAGAACTAAGGTTTTTATCAAAATCCTATAAAATATAAATAATGTACTATTAAAATGATTATAATATTTACTTTTTGACAGAGCAAGAAATCTTTATCTTTATCCTCATTTTGATTCTTATCTTCATCCTTATTGTTATTCTTGCCAAAACCAGTTTGAAAGAAACGAAAAGGAAAAAAATCGAAGGAGTAAGGAGAAAAAGAACAAAAAAGCAAAGAGCGATGATAAGGGCAATAGAAAAAGGGAATGGGGGTACAGCGAAGATATCCAAAAAACGATCCAAAAGGATCAAAAGAAAAAAAAGAAACAAAAGAAGAAAAAAAAGCAAAAGGAATAGTAAAAGCAAAAGTAGAAGAAAAAGGAGAAGAAAGAGGAGAAACGCGGCAACGGAAAATAACTAAGGCTTTTTGAGTATAGGAAAGGTTCCTGACCCAGAAGTTGCAATTACAACAAAGCATATTGATAATAATATTATTGATAGTATTGTTATTAGTGTAGTTGTTATTGTTATTGTTATTGCTAGTGCTTATCCTTAAAGAATCGAAAAATCAAAAGATTAAAGTTACAATTAAATACTTACACAATGGAAATTATAATAAAACAACAATACATTACAAAACGATCAAATACAACAAATATACAATGAATGCCTTCAACCATAATTGTTATTATCTATGGGATCAACAATTCAAGCATTTATGGAATTATATGGAATTACTTATTTATACAATTACCCGTAAGGAAATTGTATATACATCATTAGATTAGTTTTCGTTTGTTTGTTTATATCAACAAAAAATCATACGAATAGTATAGAGTTATAGATTTACTCATTTTGTTTGCTTTGTAAACAAATCATATACTGCGTACATAATCTAAAGGATGTATTACGCTAAAAGTATAAAACACATAATAATCATATATTTATAGAACACTATAATCCCATATAGACCTTAGATCTTCCGGGAGTAAACGCATAAACACCCTACTCACTTTTCGATTAATCGAAGCTAAAAAGCTTCGAAGCGTCAAAAGCTTAGTATACTACTAATTGAACAAGTTTTCCAAAGTTAATATAAACGTTTTATACGTTATCATACTAATGTAGTATTGGATCTTTTCAATTAGTATACTAATCTCTTTTAGGATCATCTAAACCTATAACTACTAGTATACTATGATATCAAAGATCATTATACTGTAGATTTATGATATCATAGATCATCATACTGTAGATCTTTAAGATCTCAAAATCAAATAATGATCACATAGAATTATATGAATATAGGTATATTAGGAACGGATGGATCTTGTATTATAAGAGACAAACAACAATACAATCATTGTTTTATACCTATACCTTTATCCCTTTCTGATATCATTTCATTATATATTCGTAGCTATCCTCCGTGATAATTTAAAAATAACTCAATGTGCTTACATTATGGATTAGATAGAATTGAAAGCCTAAAAGCATCTTTATACGTTATATACACAAGTTCCTCGTTTTATTAACATAGAACTAATACATCAGCTAATCGCAATTTACAACAATTTTGTAAAGGTTAAATATACCCGTACTTAATACAACTATTGGAAAATACTCAATAGTTTTTTTATTTGATATGGCCATTTCTTGAAATGGTATAGAACTTTTAAACTTTTAACAATTTAAATCAAAATCATTAACAATATTTAATTGTTTAAGGATTTCAAAAACAAAATTTCCGACTATTTAGTTTAAATCATAGCTTTTTATAAAAACAATTGTTTTATTATGAAAAAGCTAATCAACAAATTAATTAAGGTTAATAAAAATAAAATCTTTATACAAGAAAAAAACAAATATTACGTTTTTCGAAAATTTGCTCCTATTAAAAAGCTATCTACTACAACGTTAGTTTATCTTTTCCAAACAAATTGAAGCGTTAATTATCTTAACATTAATGCAATTCAACATACTTAGCCTAAACCATTCTACTTGCTATACAATACCCCGGCGGGATATATTGGAACTTTTAAAAGTTCAATCTTCGAAATCTTCATTCGAAACGCTGCTTTTTTTTTTGTTTTTAAAGTTTGCTTTCAAACGTTGCAAATAAACTTTCATAAAATGGAGACAAATATTCCTATTAATTTCGCTATTGTTATCGATAGTAAGTTTTTTGAAGATTTCCACAACGTTGAAGATCATTTCGATCCTTAGATATACATTAAAAATATTAAATCAATACATCAAATAGAAAACATTTATTTAAAAGTAAACGTTTAAACAAAAACTCTTTTCTAAATGTTATCAAAGATATATAATTTCTTGATTTGATTAAACTAATAAAAAATTAAACTATAACCTTACCTTATATCCTTTTCAAAAACGAATACTTTTTTAAATTAAATACTTTTTTTGATTTTAAAACAAATAGATATGTTTTTATTGATATTACGTTTTTTACTCTCTTATTTTCATTGTTTAAACCATATTATTACTTATTTAAAACTTCTATTAGTGTTAAAGGTTATAATGATATATAGGGTTATATTATTACTTATTATACTTTTCTCAATTTCTTAATTAATAGTTGAAAACAATCATTTGTTTCATTTTTTATTACAAACCTAAGTTTTTATAGTATTATACTAAGTAAATTATAGTTTTCAAAGTTGCGAGCAAAGCTTAATTGCTTTAATTAATACTTCGAATAATCTTTAGAATAACTATTTATATACTTTTTAAATCAAAACCTATTGCTTTCGAAAAGTGATTTGAAATAAAAAAAGATTGATCGATTTGTATAACAAAACATTGATCGGAGAAATAATAAGCTTAATATTTATTAGCAACAACGAAACGCTTAGTTTAAATTTATTATTGTATTCACAATACAACTTTTTAACTCTATATCTGCAAAGAAATTCGATTTTTTTTTTTCTTTTTTTTTTTAATAAATATTTGAAAAAGCTTTTCAACAATTGCTTAAAAAAGTTTGCATTACAAAACTACAAAAACTTTACAAATCGTTGTTTTATTTTTTATCCGATATTGTTAATATTTACACTTTTACGCCTATACAATTCGAACTTTTGTACAAAAGATATAAGTATAATAAGCTTTTTATTATTATTCTCAACAATATCAAAGTTGTTACATAAAAACATTGATAAGAACAAAACTAAAAGAATTAACTTTTAATTACTATAAACGTTTATTAGTATATTAGATCTTAATTATGTTTAAATAACGCCTTTGTTACCGTTAACGAAAAACCTTCAATTCCTTTGGTATACAAAGCTTTCCAAAAAGCCTTTTCTAAAGCCGATTCGAATGTACTATTATTTCATTGTCTATATGATCATAAAATTATATTGGAAAATGAAGGGGAGAAAGCTTTGAAATACAATCCATTTTATAAAATATTATTGAAATAGTTAGAAATTATCAAAGAATATTTAATTAATAATTTGGTTAAAGGATTTATAAAGTTTAATTAAGTTTTTAACGTAATACTTATTTTGTTCGTTCAAAAAGCTAATAGTGCATTCCGATTTTGTATTGATTTTTGTTTATTGAACTTTTTTATTTGTAAAGATTGATATTCTTTTCTTTTAATCAACAAAACGTTTATACATTTCGCTAATACAAAGATTTATACAAAGCTTAACATTCGTTAAACCTTTTATCGGATTAGGATGGATTTTGCTTTTAAAGAATATACTACATTCTATATACATTACAATTCTTACAAATGCAAAGTTGTACCATTTGGCTTTACAAATGGTTTAGTAATCTATTAGAAATATATGAACAATATACTCTTTAATTATTTAGATATATTTTGCATTGTTTATTTTAATGATATTTTAATTTACTTTAAAAACAAAAAAAATTATTAAGCTTAAGTTAAACTAATCCTGGTTTGATTCGAAATCGCTAATCTTCAAGCCGATTTTAAAAAGTATAAATTCAATATCAAACGTACTAAGTATTTCAGATTTATTATCTCTACCAAAAATGTTAAAGTTGATTTAAAAAAGGTAAAAATAATTAAGAGTTGGATGTACTTTACAATCGTTAAAAAAATTCAATTATTCTTTAGTTTTTACAATTTCTATTATTGTTTTATTAAAAACTACAATATTATAATTAAACTTTTAACAAAGTTTATTAAAGCCAATACTCCGTTCCATTTCGACGATTTGTGTTGTAATACATTCAATGTTTTGAAATAGAAGCTTATTTTTACTTCTTTGCTTTAGTACTACGATTACAACCTTTCTTATATATTTAAAACTAATGTTTTGGATAAAGTAATCGCCAGTATGCTCTCTCAAAAGTATAGTGACGATTGGTTACTTGTAATATATTTCTTTAAAATTATGGTTTTTGTTGAATTGAATTATAAGGTTTACGATAAAAAGATATTATCGATAATATGTTTTTTTGGCTACTGGAAATCAGAATTAGTTAGCTTTTTTTATCAAATTCGAGTTTATATAGATTACAAAGTTTTGAAATACTTTATAATTATTAAAGCTTTGAATACTTGATAAGCTTAATGGGCCGAGTTGTTAGTTGATTACAACTTCGTTATTATATATTATCCCGGTAAAGATAATTCTTTTGTTGATATTTTTATACATTACGTTAACAAACTTAACGTACAAAATTAAACGAAGAAGAAAAATTGTTTTCAGCAATTTATAAAGGATAATTAAGGGATAACGGATCATATAATTTATTATATCAATATTTACATTATTCATTATTAATAAATTGTCAGAAAAGAATACAACGACGACGCGATATATTTTATTACCAATAGATATGCACGACGATACTTTACAAACTCCACAAAGTTTTGATGCTTACGAAAAGTATACAAAACGCACTCTTCAAATTCGAATAGCGGAAATGAGCTTTATTACGTTTGCAAAAGCGATGTAGATGGTCAATAGCGATTATACGCGACAATGCGATCTTTCTTTGCTTATCCCTTTTCAACTTTAAGTTGAAACGAGGACGAAATTTACACTTTTCCTTTTTGTTGTATTTCGAGGATTGGAAAGATCAATAGTTCTTCAAAGAATCAATAAGCTTTTACAAAAAGCCGAACAACAAACAACAATCCGTTACAAGTTTACAAATATACTTGTTAACTTTTTAAAGAGAATTATTAAAACTTTTACTCAAAAAGAGATGTATACTATCTTGCCAATCCAAAAAGCGATTTTGGAATGTGTAGCAAACGCTTTTACAATAAATATAACCTTCAAAAGCAAAAAAAGCTTTAAAATCCCTAAAACGAAGGAAAATATAATAATAACTTCGCTTTTTATAATTTGGGCGAGGATTGTTAAAACCTTTAGAGTTAATAGATCTCCGGTTGTTTTTTAAAGCGGAGTTTTTAAAGCAAACTTTGTAAAGAAAAACATTGCTAAAGCAACAAAAATGGATAAATGTATTTTTGCTAAATATATCCCTTTCGCAGATTTATATTGTAATAGCCCTTTTCTAATTCGAGAGAATTTAGTTAAAACTATTCTAAGTATCAAGAATGGAAACATCTCGGAGGTAGTAAAATGCAAATTGGGTTAAATATTATACCCTAAATCCCTAAAGATAAAGGATGCTTTAATAAAAGATATTTATAAATCAAAGATCTATAAAATCACTAAAACTATACATTTCGATCTTTTAGAGATATAATATAGTTATTATATACGTTTAATACCAAACACTTTGTTCAATACGATTGATGAACGAGTTGAAGTTATTAAGGAGATGATAAAAAGAAAAGCCTAGATTTAAACCAATATCATCCCGGTTAAATGCTTCAAAAGTTTTGAAAACAACACAAAAAACGTTTAGATAATTAGTTTTAATACTTTGATCGCTTTTTTCCGTTTATTTGAAATTATTTTTTTTTCCATTTTTCTATTTCCTTATAACCAAATAAAGCTTTATAAATAAAGTTGCCAAATTTATTGCAATATTTACCGTTGTATAAAACTTATACAATACAACAATTGTAGTATTGCAAAAGTTAAATATTAAGAATTAATATATAAACTATACTTAATGTTTGCAAAATACAATGGATATTACAATCCGTTTCTAGTAAAATACAAAAACTGCCCGCTAACGCTTTATAATATAGTTGGAGGTAAATTACAATATAATTTGATTAAAGTTTAAATAAAATTGATTTATAAAAACAATCAAATAATTTAAAAAGTATATATCTTAAGGATAGCTATAAGCATTGTACAAATAATACATATGTTTTAAACAAAGATTCAAAACTTTTAAGTATTCTAAAATACACAAAGTTTTATACAACTAAACATCGCTTAGATTCTAGCATTTATTCATATCGAAATCCAAATATTAACAACTCTAAAGAAAACAAACGATAACGCTAAATATATAATAAATACAACAATATCGCAAAATAGAGCATCGAAACGTTTTAAAGTAACCCCGAGTTAAATAAACTTAAAGCTTTTATTATAGAACAATATATATAAAGTTTGTATTGAGGATATAATAAATATCGACAATAACAATGCTACAATAACCATACAACTAATTAAAGCTATTAATCCCTCTAATAAGTAAAAACCCGAATTGATACAATAGCGAAAACTGCAAGGATAATTCGACCCTATATATAACAATAATATAAGCGAATATGGAAAAGGGAGCGGGGGCATATAATATCCTACTCTAACTCGTTTACAAAAGCGAAGCGGATATAATCTATATTCAAGAACCTTGAAGTTTATTGGACACTAAGATATAAAATTATTCGATATACAAATACTATACCCTTTACGATTTGTAGAAATCAAAAAAGACAGTCGAAAGGGAAGCCAAATAACCAAAAACTATATCATATATACGGCGAAAAGTTGCGATATAAATGCAATAATAACGCGATAAATATTATAGAAATGTAATATAGCTTGAAATAAACGATTATCATATAATTAATATTTATCGCGAACCCAATATTACAATAATAATACATTATACAACAAATATTATTTTAGTGCTTTGTATACTAATCGAAAAGGATTTCAATGCGAAATATAATATCTATAAACCAAGGGTATTGTCGGTTATTTAAGGAGCTTTGTTTATTAATTAATCACAAAATATTGATATAAACTTTATTGGCGAGGTAAGAATATTTATCCATCGCATAAAGCATATAATTGATCTTACCTTCTCTAATATACTTTTCGCAAAAACAATAATACATCGGGATATAGATTACGAATCGGATTATTATATGCAAATCACTATTATTCCAGGGCGAAGCATAGTTTCTAGCAAACGCATTGGATACAGGATCATCGAAAGCGATTTATATATATTTGCTAATCTAATGAAAAGCGAAGCATATTAGCTATCGAAAATCGGAGATATCGCCACGAATATCGAATTGAAAACAACTACAAAGCAACTTATTAATCTATTTCAATAATCGATACAAACCGCAAAACAATCAGCGAGCGATCGAGTACAATCAACGCTTTGGTGAATTAACGAGAATACAACAACGTATAGTTTATACAAACGCTTTAACAAAACCCTTGAAAATAAAAAACGGATATTTATCGCAACACACAAAGCGAAAAGAGAGTATTAAAAAAGAATAATCGATAATGCATCGAATAACGCAAATCTGTATAAGGTAGTAGGTTAGTATAAAACGGCCCTTTTCTTTAAAGCTTTGTTGTTTATAATCAACAACCAATCGATTAAAAGCATAAAAGAGAAAGTATAGGTTTTACTAAACAAAGTATTATATAGATACAATAGCATTAACAATCTAAACGCGGATTCGATATTAAAAAGTTATATTTTTATTTTCCCTTAAAATACTATTGTATCCCTCAAAAAAATAGAATGGAACATTATCAAAATTTCAAATACTTCGCCAAAAGTTAACAAGATTACAATTAAACTTTTGAAAACTTATTAGGATAATATTAAAGAATATTTATACAATCTTTTCGAATGCTATTTTAAAAAGAGTTATTTCCTCAAAGTTTAGCGATTAGCCAAAATAGTAATATTATTTAAAGTCGGCAAGAAAAACAAAAACTTTATATGCTTTTAGCGTTCAATAACTCTACTATCTTGCATAAACAAAAGTTTGAAATAAACCATTGCAAAACAAATAACGTAAACATCGCTAATATATAATATATTAAACCCTCAATATTACAAAGCTTTGCTTAAACGATTGATTATAGATTTAGTTATAGCATTTGTATACGATATAAAATACGCTTTTGCTAAGAAACGAAAGGTTACGTTGGTTACAATAAACGTTCAAAACGTATTTAACGCATTGCTACCCCAATAACTATTAAAAAAAATGCAAGATCAAGGCTGGTTTATAACTCTTCTAAAAATGATTTGATCGTTTTTACAGGATCGCAAAGTAATGATTAGGTTAAAGGATATGTATATGGATGAGTTGCGGGTACAATATAGTATTCTTTAAAGTTTACCCTTATCTCCAATACTTTATATGCTTTATTTGGCGGAACTTTTGAACCAGGACCAAACTTTTCGCTTTGAGTATGCAAACAATATCGCGTTTTATAGAATAAACAATACACTGGAAAAGAATATTATAGCGATTACACAAGATATATAAAGGATCGAAGTGTAGGGATAAGCTAATAAAGTTACTTTTACGCTAAAAAAGTTGGAGATGATATATTTTACTTGTAAACGTTATATATACGCCCTGAAAGTTGTTATCTCCTTTACACTAACTATACAATCTATAATAAACGTATTGAACGATATAAAGCAATTAGTGTTAAGATAGTTAAGAATATAGCTCGATCGCAAATTTATATTTAAAAAGTATATTGCGGAACGAATGGAAAAAGCATGGAAAATAGCATTGTATATTAAACACTTTATCAATACGTAATATAGGCCCTTTACGGCTTTTCTACGAAAAGCTACGATTATATGCATTCTGCTTTCGTTATTATACAAAACAAAAGCGTAGTACCCGGAATAAACGAGATTAAGCGCGGGCAACGATTATTTACAAAGCATTACAATAAGTACTCGTATAGGGTTATATATAACGAAAGCGAATAAAGTGATCAATATAGCAATAAAGGGCATATTGCCAATCTGAAGGACTACGCCTATAATGACTGGTTTACACGATGCGGGCTTTTCGTTTTGCGAAGTAGCTTTAGAACATATTTATATTAATATAGCTTTTCGATTTAAAAGGCTGAATATACACCACTCGCTCATTATATGTTTAGTTGCATTAAAGCATTGTATACAACGCAATATAAAACTACGAATAACGGATTGGCTACTCTCAAAAACGCTTCATTCAATCCTTTCTCTTTTACATTATACCCTTAAATGTAAAACAAACTTTACAAAAGGGATAGATAAAGAAATAATAACGAAAAGTTTTGCTAATTGATAAAACGCTTTGCTTTTTAATGCGATTATCATTTTCTTCGATAAATCCGAATTGTACGATAATACAAGCAAACATATAAACTACGGTTACGCGATCTACTAAGGACAAGATTTTGTCGTTATTAGTAAGGATACGATTAATACACTTTTGTACATCTTCAATACAAAAGCGATAAACGCTTTGAAAAAGTTACAAAAAGCATTAACATTGCTAACCACTATGAATACATAAAAATGGCTTTGTATTGATAATATATCGGTAATATAATATAAACGCGCAAATGCTTCGAATACTTTACAATAAACATTTCTAGAAAACTATAAACTTATTAATCAATACGCGATTAAAATACAATGATTTTTTGGGCATTAAAGGATTATCAACAACAAAGTAACAAATAAATTAACAAACGCAAACGCAAAAAGCGATATAATAAACCCAAAGCCTATTGCATAATCAATGATTAACGGGATAGGCTCGATAGTACAAAGCTTAATCTACAATACAACGAACGATTGGTAAAGCAAAAACGAGTTTACATTAACAAAAGAATATTGCAAATAACAATTAAATTATACATTTAAAAAGCTTACAAAACTTAGATTTGCTAAATCAATATTGTATAAACTATTAGCGCTACAATCTAAACACGGCGATTTTGAAGTTTATTATAAACGTTTTAAATACAAAAACGCAAAGATCTATTATTTATACAATAAAACTAAAACTTTTAAGCATTTTATTTTTTGCAAAATCTCCATTAGAAGGTTCCATTTGTAGCTGCTCAAACCCGTTTGTTTATCGACAATTGCCCGGGAAAAGTACAATTATATACGATAACTTTTTGCTTTTCCAAAGAAGTTTAAGCGTTTTGTTGCAATAACATAATATTTTATATTTTGCAATCGAAAGCTTAGCGATACTTCGGATAGTATTTAATGTAACGTTTTATTCGATTCTTTTTTTACCCCCCTCCCCCTCTCTTTATCTTTTGCTTTATCTCGGAATCTAATCTAAAGCGCAACTTATAAAGTGCGGTACAATACTTTATACAACGATACAAAAGCTACAATTTAACGTAATAATTGCTTTTTTAGCATTCTTTATCAATATAATTGCTATACAGCTTAATATTCATTCTCTTTAAAAATATAACAAGCAAAAGCTAACCCCTTCATTGTAAAACGTTTCCTTAAACAACAGAAAAAAACTGCTCAACAAAACTAGAATTGTAAAAAACCGCCGGAAAGAAGCGGCTTTAATGCTTTAATCTAGCGATGTTGTACGAATACATACCTAAATGATAAGCTCCTGAGTCTACGACCCATTAATATATCATCCGTTTCTAGTACCCCTCGAGAGGTTAAGAGCCTAGCTAGCTTATATAGACGTTAAACATAATAAATAAATAAATAAAATAAAGGATAATCAAATCGATATAAAGATTATATAGAACAATTTAAGGAAGGAAACCAACAACAATATATTGTTTATTATAGATTTAATTTTTATTGTTTTTTATTTTAATATTGTTAATTGTATCTTTAACGCTAATTACTTTTTTAATAGTTTATAAGTTTTACGAATTAAAGTATTTAAAGGCTATAAACATTTTGCCTTTTAGAACAATCTACTATTATACAACGATCGCTTGATGGTATCCGATTCGGAGAACCTCTATACATTTCTTATTCGAAAAACTTATGATTCAGTTTCTATAATATATCCTGGAATTAAGAAAATCTATTTTTTGTTATTAAAACAATATTATTGGTTTGGTATATTTACAACAATTGCTTAATATATATGCAATTGTTATATTTGCAAATGCAATTTTGTATTATAAGATTGTATTCCCGGTTTGCTATATTCGCTTCTCGTTTTTAAATAAATATAACAAAACGTTATTATGGATTATTATAGTTTTAATAAAAACAAACACAATTACAATAACGTTTTTGTAATTATCGATTGATTAATAAAACAAGCCATTTTTATTTCTTGTTACAAAAAAATTGATTTATACAAATAAACCAAGCTTTACTTGTATTACATTTATCGATATTACGGAGCTTTCAAATCAATTATATCGAATAAAGATCCTTAATTTATTTTAGAGTTTTGGTAAGAATTTAATCGATTGCTAAATACTAATATTAAGCTCTTTATTGTTTATTATTTTTAAACAAATAATCAAATGAAGATTTATAATCAATATTTGCAACAACGTTTACGCTCATTTGTTAGTTATTATCAAAACAATTAATCGAAATTCTTGTTTATAATAGATTATGTTTAATTTACTTTTCCATACAAATTTTTTGAAGGTTTGTTGTTTTTTAAGGTTTTTTACGATTACCCTTTATATAATAATTGGGATTGGGATATCAAGGATAGCTTTTCAACAAGAAACGTAAACGTTCAAAACGCCTACAAATTTGTTGAATATAATCAAACAATTGTTGCTTGTACTAAAGAAGGTATCCTTCGAGTTTAAAAGAAGATAACCCGGTTTACCAATTTGCATTGTTGTATTGTAAACTTTGATATTGAAGATTATGTATGGTTGAATATAAAGGATTATTTTATTTAACAATCTTTCAAAAAGTTTAATTATTTTATTTAAAGTTGATTCAAGATTATAAATCGAATAGGTAACTTTTTTTGCTTCAAACTTTTTGCTATTATAAAGATACATTTAATGTTTCCGTTTAATAAGCTTTGGAAGATTTATAATAATCTTTTCCTTAGTTAAGTTTAAAAGCCTTTGTTGCTTATCAATATTATTAATGATTTTGAATGGGAAATAGAGAAAGTTTTTGTTGTTAAAAAGATTTGTAATTTTCTACAATATTGCGTTTTTTGGTTTAATATTGATGCTAATTTTATTTGGTACCTCGTTTTTAATTTGAAAACTATTCTTTACAAATTATATGATTTTTATTGAGTAAATCTTATATTGTTCAATCTTTTTGCTTTATTATTCGAATGAATTAAATTTTACGAGAATGGAAAAAACGATTACAATTACACTAACAATAATAAATCTATATCCGCCGTTAATCGAATACATTTTTTTTAAACTATTTTGTAATCACGATTATTCGAAAAAGTTTTTGTATTATATCAAATTATTATTGTTATTATTAATATCAACTAAAGTAACGCGATCCTTAATGTAATACAAAAAAAAAAGGAATTTTTAAAATAAATACAAAGTGGTTAACCTTTATCATTTTATCTAACCAAAGGATAAACAAAACTACTAAAAAAGAAAAAAGAAATATCATCCATCTAAAACGAAATACTGTTTAAAGTGCTTTGGCCTTTAGCTGTAGCTTCAAAGCCACCTTTCTCAACGCTCGCCCACGCTTTTCTTCCTGTTCAAACTTTTTATGCATTCGATATCTCTTCAACTTCTTTTCGTGGATCCTTTTTATACGCTTCTTTTCCTTCTTTGCCAAAATTCTTTTTAATACCTTTTTCAAAAACTTATATTTAAACTTTGCTTACAAAACCATTTACTTTTTCGTTAATAATATTACAAGAAACAATTAAAAAAAAAGATAATTTGTTTTTGCCCTTTGTTTATAAATCGATAACGCTTTACAATATTTCAGAAAATTGTTCAATAATTAATTCTTTGAAACCTTTTTACACTTTTATTTTTAATTAAAACAAAAAAAGCAAAGCTTTTTTTTTTGCTTTGGTACAATATAACATTTCCTTTTCGAGTTCCTTATAAAACAATTTTGTATATATAGTACATATATGTCTTTAAAATCCTTAAAACAATTGTTAACAACGAACAACAACTTTGCAAGCAATTTTAACAACGATTTAATCGACCCTTTGTACAATTTATAATATATTATTCTAAACACATTATCGCTATCATTCTTCGATTAATTTGGAATCTTTACAATAAGCTTTTTGCCGCTATTATTAGCCCAGGCTAGTATTGTAAATACTCGATTCTGTTACTATTGTTGTTATTGTTTCGTTATTGATACTTAGTTTTGCTATTATTATTATTATTATTTCAACGCAACCTTTTATTATAAAGAACCTTTGTCGACAAAATCTTATATCAACGATTCAAATGCTTGAATATATACTATTGTTATACCAAATTAGTATTACGGTTTAATGCTTAAAAAGAAAAGAAAAACTAACCTACAAAATCAATTGAAAGGCTTTGCTTATCGAGACCATTATTGCTTTCCGTTATTTGACCTTCTTCATCATCTTTATAATCTTGCTTTGAAGAAAAGGAAGAAGAAGAAGGAACTTTGATTACAATAAGCGCTTTTAACTTCGATTATTTCGTTGTTAGCGCTGTTTGCGTGTTTATTGCACTTTTACATTGTTTTTGCTTTTTGGTAAAGCTTTTATTTAACGATCTTTTCGTTATACTTGGTGTAAAGTTATTCAATTTATTAGTGTGGGAAGATATACTCAAGGAAACAATAAATTTGATAAGGAAATTGAAGTGATTTGGATATAGATTTAGGTTTACAATGGAAAAAAGCTTTTATTATATACCCTTTTTTAATACAAACACTATTTTGTTGTTTCGAAATGCTAAATAAGCACTTTTTTTGTTGCAAAATGCTCATATATACATTGTTGCTTAGAAATAAGTAAAAACAATTATATACTTTACAACAACAATTACAAAGTTTACAACAAATACATTTTACATTACCTAACTAATTAGCAAATGTTGTATAAGGTGCTTTACAAGGTATAATACAAGATTATTGACGGATAATTGTTCAAAAACAAACTCTATTGAAGGGGGGAATAATATCACACTTTCGCTACCCGATTAGCATGGCAAATGTTTCGATGTATATATACGTTATCACGATTCATATATTTGATTAGCAAGTATATGCTATATATGTATTTTGCTTATACGGTTTATGTATATATAATAATCTTTCTTTTGTAGTATAGTCAAGTAATAGTAAATTCTAAGAACTCTATTGACCCTGTTCTAAACAGCTCTTTTACGGCATAAGCGTCACATTAGGTGTAGGTTTACCCCTCATTCATCTATTTATCCATCTATCCATCTAGTAATTATTTGCTTACGGTTCTACTTCTTAAATTCATCTTTCTCCTTTCTCCTTTCTCATTTCTTCATTCTTCATTCTTCATTCTTCTTTTACTGTACTCTGTACTCTGTACTCTGTACTCTGTACTCTGTACTCTGTACTCTGTACTAGTATTATTCCTTGGTCTTTATCAACTTTATCAAGAGGAAATTCAAATTCAAATTCAAATTCAAATTCAAATTCTATTGCTGTATCACAGGCAGTATTGTATTGTATTGTACGGAAATACATACATACAGTACGATAAAAGATGACTACCAATACCAATCCAAATCTAAAATCGAACTCGAAAAGCAAATCTCAATCTCAATCTCAAATCCATATCCCAATCATCATCGGTGTATCCGATGTTGTGAATCGTTCGTTGGAGGTACGCGATGCGGTTGAGCCGTTGGGCTTGATGTTGGAGGCGGTGAGGGGTGCGTTGGTTGATGGGGGGATTGGGGATGAGGGGTTTGGTGGGGATGGTGGGGATGGTGGGGATGGTGAGGATGATGGTGATGAGGGCAAGAGTAAGAATAAGAGTAAGAATGAAAGATTAAGAAAATTTTGTGCAGCGGTGGATGATGTTCGAGTGGTGAAGAATTGGACCTGGATTTATGAGGATATTTGTGAGGGGGTTTTGGAGGGGG
>NGKF01000025.1:42481-71245 GCA_002162555.1 Monilinia aucupariae | reverse complement strand
AAGCCGCACTCAACGCCTACGAAAGCACCACAAACCCCACCCCAAATCAACCCCAAACCAAACCCACGCATCGCAGCGCAACAACCGAGAAGCGTCTCGAGTTATTGATGGAGGTGGAGAGGTTGATGAGGGTGGTGAGGGGACCTGTAGATGGGGTGTTTGAGAATTTTGAAAAGGTATGTTTTTGTGTGGGGAGGGGAGGGGGTTTTATTTGTTTTTGCTTTTGTTTTTCAGGAGAGGGGGGAGGGAGGGGTTTGATTTTTTTGGTGTTTTGGTGTTTTGGTTTTCTATCTTTTTATCTTTTTTGGGGGGGGGAGAGGGACAGGGGAGTTTCGTTTAGGGCTTTGAGGGGGGAGAGAGGCGAGTGTGCGTGTCAACACACTCGAGTACATCATTACAGAACAAGATGAACATGATCATCATGTTCCCAAGAGACAGATAGGCGGATCACAAAAGGGGACATGCAGGCTAATTTATAACTTCATCACCTGTTCATAGTCCGTACATTCAGGAGCATTGAGGACCGTTTTAGAGATGGGGGTATTTGATGCATTACCCACCGATGGTTCATCATCTAGTGCTACGGCATTGGCAGAGAAGCTTGGGGTCGAGAGAGAACTGCTGGGTGAGTGTGGTTACCCCTCCCCTGAGATATGTGTGCGTCGGCTGAGATGGGACAAGTGCGATTCATGAGAGTCTTGACCGTCGTCGGTCCATTCGCCGAGGTGGGAGAGGAGGAATATACTCATACTCCATTTTCAATGGCATATCTGGTGCCTGAGTTGCGGGGGATCTTCAAGTTAATGTCAGGATCCTCCCTACGTCTTAGCCCATCAATTCTCTACTTTATCAATTCTGTCATGTCCCTTTTCTCTTTCCCTTTCCCTTTCCCTTTCCCTTTCCCTTTCCCTTTCCCTTTCCCTTTCCCTTTCCCTTTTCCCTTTTTAAATTGTTTCCCACAAATTGATGCCTTTCTTCTAATGCCAGCAATAGGTACGACGAATACAACCTCGCCAATGCTCGAATGTATGAGTTCTTCCGCAAGAATGGCTTCAAGAGTCCAGAAGATCACCTACTGAACCCATATTGCTTCGCTCATCAAACTGGAGAGAAGAATATGTGGGAGCATATTGGAGCTTTCCCTGAGCGATTCCAAAACCTAAACCTCGCCATGATGGCTCAAACTGAAGCCACGAATTGGACTGTCGGAATCTTTCCATTCAAGGACAAGCTGAGAGAAGTCAAATCGGATCATGGGACTGTGCTGGTCGTCGATATAGGTGGTGGGAGTGGACATGTGACCAAGCAGATTATGCGGTTTGTCGAGGGAATTCCAGGGAAAGTGATACTGCAAGAACGTGAGGAGTTGATTGATTCAATTGGTCATACGATCCCCGAAGTCACGATGATGAAGTATGACTTCTTCACGCCCCAACCTATCAAAGGTATGATAAACCGCCCTCTTACTGTATCCAATCGTTGTATGCGTGATTCCTAACGAAGAATAGGAGCTCCGATATACTACATTCGTCGATGTCTGCACGATTGGCCGGATGTTGATTGTGTGCGCATTCTCAAAGTGATTGCTGCTGCAATGACGCCTGGGATCTCAACAGCGGTAATCTCCGAGATTGTTCTCCCATCAACTGCCGCAGATGTCGAAGCTGGGTGGATGGATATAACGATGATGGCGTTGAGCGGCCGTGAGAGAACAGAAAAACAATGGGTGAACTTGCTGACTCTTTCGGGCTTGAAACTACAAAAGATTCATCGTGGCCCTGGGACAAATTATGCTGCAATCGAGGCAATCCTAGCGTAGATGGTTGATAATCTCGCTTACCTGGAAAAATTAATCATAGAGGCTGTCAGTATAGAGCTGGGCAGTACATAATATACTCAGTAGACTGTATAGAATTTGCGACCCTATAACTCTAAGTATGTTCCTGCAAGCCAAACGAGTGAACAACCTGCCAAAGCCCATGCTCCCACTGCTTTCTTCCCCCACCAAAAATTGTCTTCTTCTACCTTGGCAGCACGTATCTTGCGCGTTGGATGACTTCCGAGGGGTGTCGCAGGGGATGTAGAGTTCTTTGGCGCGGATTCGCTTCGTTCACGAAGCTCGGCAATTTTCTTGCCCAAAGATAGGAGGTCCTCTTTCCACTCCGTGTCGTTTGCGATCTTATCAACTTCCACATTTTGTACATTTCCGAAGAAATCCATCAATAGTCTCTCCCTGCCCCCTTGCTCTTCACCTGGGAAAAGATCCCATCTAACGCCCGGATGCGAATGAATCTTTGCCTCGTCATAACTATCGAATAAATCGCCCAACGTCTTCTTGCTGCCAGGTTCCCGAACCTGAGTTTCGAGGAAGTCCAGATTGTAATATGTGTATCGATCAATAACCGCAACTCCAACATCATTATCCGCATGATGAGAGTATGAAGACTGATCGATTTCTGAAGAGCCCGTTGCAATTATGTTGGGAGAGTAGAATTTGCTGTACATGGTGTTCGCTTGGCACGTATCGATCATGAAAAGCAATTCGTGGTACCTGTGGATTATAGTTAGGATGAAGATTGCACATGGAATGCAGTCGCACTAACCTCCTCTTCTCCCACATTTGCTCAAACGCATCCGCCAAATCAAACGCACTAATTTCTTCCGCATCTTGGAATTTCAAAAACTCATTTCCACCATGACCTGTCATGTACACCAGAATGTTGCTTCTATCATCCGTCAAAAGCCTCTTACTCCTCGGCATCTCTTCCCCAACTCTATCTGTCAAAAGTCGGATGAAATTCTCCACGGTGACCTCATATCCTCGATAGTCCACTTCAATGTTGTCGCCATATAGATCCACCGCACGATCAGCATTACTGTAGACTGTGCCAGGGAAGGCATTTCGAGGATTGCACGCCATATCATCTGGCAACATAAGAATGATCTGGGAATCTGGAATTCCCAGACGTTTGACTGTGCGGTAAAGGGAGAGAACATTGGCGAGATGACGATAGTTGAACCAAAATCTTGATGTCGATACCAGGACAGCCCAATTACTTGTGTGTTCTGCGGCCACAGGCAAAGGCGCAAGTAAAGGCGCCAGCACCAGGGGAAGCTGGAGAAGGCTGGATAGCTTCATGATTGATTGTATTCGAGTACAGAAATTGGGAAAGTGACTGTCACATTGAGAGAGGAATGAAGGATGAAGAATGAGAATACCTCGAAGATGCAGACAGCTGGTGGGCGAGCTTACCAATTGTTCACGTTACCATAAGCTGAGCCTCACATCTCAGGCGTGATGACTTAGCAATCACATCACATGCTTGGTCTAATTGCTCTCATGCCCCGCACGTCCCGCGATTTTCGACATTTTCCAAAGAGACACTTGAAGGTTGATCTTCCTTACTTGCTTACTCAGTCCCCTACTAGGAAGATAGACCATCTTCCTACTCGAGGAGAAGGCGTTGACTATCAACGACGACCAACTATCAACTCAAAAAACCATCCGTCCATCTGTCCTGCTTGGCTGTATGTTGTGTTATTCAAGATACTCTCACAAATGACAATGGGTCGGCCACCGGCTGTTATTATTGTTGTCAGGTAAGAGATCTCTTGGATCTGAACTTCATATTCGTCCCAACTCTTCTATTACACTGCTCCATCAGAAATGTCTCTCTATAAACCCCTTTCTATCGACAGCAATCCCGAGAAACTTGCTTGGTAGCACAGCCACCTAATCCTCTTCATAGGCATGGAGCTCGTCTCGACCAAGCAGATAGTCAATGGTACATGACAACCCCAACTCCATACGATCCACCTCTTACATATGGTGGATGGACACAATCAAGAGCTCTCGGAGCTCGTATAGCGAATATCCTACGATCTCGCGAGACGGATGATGAGTTTATTGGCAGTGAGGATCGGAATGGGGGCAAGAACAGAAAGAGAAGGCATAAAGTGGTCATTCATACATCACCTTTCTTGCGCTGTGTTCAGACATCAGTCGCCATAAGTACTGGCCTTGCACAAAACCCTGGTCACACACATCATTTTCAACGTTCCCCTTCCTCACATTCCCAGCATAAAAGCTCGCAGATGCACTCCTCTCCCAGGGTACGTCCTACGCTGTCAACAGATTCCCCCAGACTGGCTCCACTCCTCGAGACTACAAATCTTGCGTCGAGTGCAAGTAGTAAGATTGTTGGACAAACGGACAATATTAAGAAATCACTAGTGCGTGTAGATGCATTCCTTGGTGAATGGCTGGCCCCGGATTACTTCGAGCATATTACTCCACCTCCAAGTTCTATTATGATGGTAGCTGGTGCTAAAGCAGACTTATTAAGAAGAGAGGATTATAACAGCTTGATACATATACGGGATTTCTCTGCACAAGGGTCGTCATTCCAACCATTTCCAGGTGGATGGGGAAGTCCAGCCACTACCGAGAAAAAAGAGTTTCCATTGGTCTCGAGTTTAGGCCATGCGCTACCTAGAAGAGATCGAACGAGTAGCCTGAGCAGTGTGGGAAGTAATGGGAGTCGTCAAAGTGTTTTGCCCACATCTGAGCATGGGATCTATCAACCACCCAACCCGAGTTATGCAATTTCTACATCCGATCCTATACCACCTGGATATGCTACACATGCGCGAGATGCATGTGTTAATGTTGATTATCAATGGGATAGTATGCGTGAGCCTCTGAATTGGGGAAATGGTGGTGAATATGGTGAAGAATGGCCCTCGATGCATAAGAGATTCCGGAAAGGTCTACACAGTATGCTGGATTGGTACAACAATGATGAGAATCCTGGAGAGATGGTCACCAAGACGCCCTCTAGCCCAGAGCTCGACAAACAATTTTCCATAGACGGAAATGAAGAAGAAGATACGGATCTTGTTATTATCCTGGTTACCCATGGCGCTGGATGCAATGCCCTCATTGGAGCCTTGACCAATCAACCTCTACTCATGGACGTTGGCATGGCATCATTAACCATGGCTGTTCGAAAGCCCGTCCCCGAACCTACCCCCAATTCGACCCCCGGTGTAACTCCGAAAGCCCATTCTCGTACAAATTCTAGAAGTTTATCTTTATCAGAGGAATATGACTTGAAACTCTTAGCGAGCACAGAACATCTTCGCTCTAATACCAACAGTACTGCTTCATCCCGAACTCCCTCCGTCGCAAGTCTATCTACATTCCGCGAGCGCCAGCCAGTAGACTCAAATCGTCCAGCCGCGATGAATTCCAGTCTCGGCAGCATCAGGAGAACAGCAAGTATGGCAGGTTCTCAAACTCGAACATTTACCCCTGCAAGACAAGCATCAATAGGATTATGGAGTGCTACTCCCCCACTAAAAGAATCTGTTGATGAAAATGACGACACGGATTGTGATAGTATGATCTTGAACTTTGGAGACGATAGTGCAAATCCAAAATCCCCTCTGCCGTCGGCCGTCGACGCGGAAAACAAAACAGCCGTTGCAAAAAACAAGGAGATAGATGCAGGTACTGTAGAGGAAGATGAAGTTGCTCCTTTGGGCTTGTGGGGATCACCAAGATTGACGGCGAGTTCGGGTCCAGCTTTTGATTTGGATAAGGCCGGTCATGCATTGAAGAGGAGGTGGACGGTTAATGAAAGGGGATGAACGCCTGCGCGTAGCACTAGTCTGCAATCAAATCGCGAAACGGCCATGTCCAGAAAGGCAGAAAAAGGCATCAAGGAAACCGTGACTGGGATTGACTAAAAGGAGTTATGTATGTATGAATAGAGTTTTGGGAACTGTATCAATTGATCATTTCATTGGAGCGTGGTGTAGGCGTATGGGTTTTGGGAGGCATTCTGTATCAATTCATGGATGAGCCAAAAGAGTTGCTTGAATGCCAAGGTCAGCTCAAGCAAACTGGGATGGTATGTTTATGGAACTGAAGATATCATTCGAATTCTGCAAGCAATACGAGGAGAATTACTAGGGAAACAAGGACTGAATGGTTGTGAGTCACTACCTATCAGGGAAGCAATAACATGTGTGTTGACAGACCGAAAATGATCTTCATAAATCAAATGTCATTCCACTGAAACTATTATTATTATCATTATGTCATGACTGGGTGAACCTGTGGTGATGAACTTGGGGTTTCACCGACTCGATGTGTATATTCTGGACATATCTTCATTAGAGATCATGCCTTGATATACTTGTAAGACGAAGCTCTCTCGCGTCTCATGGAGCTGATCAGATATCCAACCCTTGAATAAAAGTACAGATCATCTCGCGACGAGAGAAAATTACATCCTTCTCGGATTCAACGTTGATCTGTAGCATTGGTTAGCGCAATTCATTCTATAAATTCAAGTCATCGAAAACAAATTGCGGCATATCCCATTGCTCATTCTCAAAAGTGGTTTGTTCCTCATCAACGACCCGAAGGCTATATGAGTGGTGCATGAAACTCGTGTCTAATCATCGCGGGGTAGAGGGGGAAGAAGAATTGAGACAAGGTTAACATACGGTATATTGAAGATTTTTAACCTCAAGAGCATGGAAACATAGCCATAGACAGCATAGATTGTGCTGTCCTTTTTGATGATGCTCATGTAGGTAATGAAGAGCAAGTCTTTGAAATCTTGGGACCAGTGGGAAACATGATGCACGTAATGCATTTCATCCTGTTCTGCAAAAATATTTAGTCAGCTGAATTCAACCAAAATGCGAATAATTGAAGGAAGAAGTAGCTGAACAATCAGAGAGGCTCGCATGCGTAATGTTTGTAACCATGTATTTTGTCTTCAAGACTAATCGATTTTTTACCATCATCATAAAGTTTCGGGTCGAAATAAGTGCAATGAAAGAAAAATTGAAACTTACCATACGTCACAAACCATCAGTCATCATCATCATCAAACTCATCCAGTTGGAAGACCTTTGGCTTATCGGCGCCTGCGCCGCCATGGCCACCACTCATAGCATTGTTCCTTCTCTCCACCTCCAATCTTCTTCTCTCCTCTTCTTTCACTCTTTCTGCCTCTGCTTCCCTCTCTATCTGCTCAGCCTTCTCCCTCTTTAATTGTTCCTCGAGTTCAGGATCCCATCCCTCAGGATCGATTCCACTATCAACTAGTGCTTGTATACTTGCCAATGCACCCATCCTGATATCATCTTCGCGAGCCCATGGCACGAATGGCCGGTCATCAGAACCCCTGTTGAGAATACGAATCGTCTCTGGATCATGGATAGTTTGTGACTGAGAAGGCTGTTGAGATGCTGGGTCTTGACCAGGAGCTAGCGTACTTGATCCGTTGGGAGTGACTGAAGGGACATCTACGTCCATAGCATTCCCGTTCGCCCCGTTGCCCGTCATGGTAACACTAGGTGTGGTGCTTCCATTTGTGGCAGCGCCATCATGTTTTGGCGATGACTCATCTGGTTTAGATGGTCGACCGTCGGGTGGTACAGTAAATTTAGAGATTCTTCGGGCGTAGGCAATGAGTTCCTCGTACTCCACGGGGTTCCTGGCCTCAGGATATTCAGAAGATGGTGTGTTTAGTAGTTCACTTCGTGTGCTTGCGAGGAGGATGAGAGACTCGCGTATTTGAGCATCGAGAGCTGCGGAAGTCGCGTGTAGTGTAGTGAGCTTGTGAGTATTTTGTTGATGCCGATTCACTGTAGAGAAACCGCGTTAATAGGTGGCGAGGAGATGGAAGGTCAGGAACCGTGTTAGGCAGAGGGAACATACAAAGTGATAGGCCATCATTCAGCTCTTCATCCGCCAAAACGAGATCTTGGGCGAGAGCGGGAACAGGGTTATACTTGGAAATTGAAGCAATGAGGTTGGCAAGAGCCTTTTCAATGCGATCAAAGCGCGCGTCAACTACTTTGTCCATTTTGATTGACTTGAAATGAGGCAGGTGAAGGTAGAGGTTGAGAAATGAAAATACTTTAGGACATGTTGTTCTAGTAACGATATCCTGTGTATAGGAAATCCTTTCAAGTGTGAATTAAATAAAGATGTACTGGTAGAAGAAAATATTGGATTGATGAAAGAAGAAGAAGACGAAGGAGGAGGAGGAGGAAGAAATGAGAGAAAGAAATCTCAGATATGTGAAATTTTCATTTCTGGAGAAGTAAAAATACTCGAGTAAGCGCAATCCACTAAAAGTACAGGGATAAGTCAATGTATAAAGCGATTGCTGTAACCTTAAACGATTAAGCGCCGTGATATATTCATTGTTTACGAATAACCTCAAATGCATATGCGACGGCGAGTACTCGAGTACATGTAACCTCATAAATTGACTTCTTCTCACCAAACCTTCCGGTTGATCTAAACCTATTTGATAAGTCGGCATACACACATGCCATATGTATCACATCTGCCACAAGAAGTTTGGACATCAAGCTTCACTTCTCTGCTGTTGACTTGAGCTGATGCTGAAATCTGGAGGGAGTGCGATGAGGGGGGAATGGGGGACTTGGGGAGAGGAGACAAGTCGTTGGCGTTGATTTCATTCATATCATGATAAGTTTAATCACATTCATATTCATATTCATATTCATATTCATTGATAGAAACAAATTAAATCTTTGCTTTGGAATATAAACACCTCCTAACTTTAACTAAATCGATCTTGATATTATACATTTTCGCTTGAAAGGGTTGCAGGTGAGAGTTACTATCTACTATTTACAACTAATCATCATTCATTATCCATCATCCATCATCCACCAGCTATCAACCATCGACTATCAACCACCAACCACCAACCACCAACCACCAAAAATCCGAGGGTATTACTCCAATTGCTTCACACATGATATTGACGCGACCCACGCAGACCCCTAACAACGGTCTCTGCAGGTGACGAAGTGAACAGTGACCAGGAGTCCGCCCTCCTCATCACATTCAACATTGCTCCCCTGCCCCCCCAGTTCATTGCCACGTAAAGTGCCTCGGTGGGAGTCCTGCCATGCTTTTCGTACATGTGGCGATACAACCAAAGTCTGCAGTTCTCGTTTGACCAGTGATCCTTCACCTCACTATTGGCCTTGATCCGCTTGGGGTTGTCGCAGCCGAATGAGAGGACCTCAATGTGTCCGCGGACAATGCCCTTCTCTTCTTTTTGGCCCGTTGGTCGAAACGTGGGGATTATGTTTGGTCGTTCGTTGGATGAGATGATGAAGAATGCGCGTCTTCGGGGAGGTTGAGCCATGATGAGAGTAGGTTCTGTTTGATGTTTGGTTGAAGACAAAGGCGGAGAATCCTGTATCAGGGTTGAGGATTGAGGATTGAGGATTGAGGATTGAGGATTGAGGATTGAGGGTTGAGGGTTGAGGGTTGAGGGTTGAGGATTGAGGATTGAGGATTGAGTGACTTGAGTAGTTGGATATCGAGGATTGAAGAGTGAGGATTGAAGAGCAGATTAAATTCTAGTCTTCAGATATGAATGCACGATGAAAGGAAAAGAAAAAGAAAAAGAAAAAGAGAATCTTCAGGTGGGAAAACACCGACAACTTATAGCCCACAGCTCCAAGCTAAAAAAGATAGTCATCGAACGAAGACGCGACGTCGACATGGCAACGTGAATCGTGCAGCAATAGCTTGGGGAAGAAGTCAGTTGGATGCTCCTAAGGGAGGGAGCGAGGGTTCTTACTCGTGTGATCGAGTCCCCGCTACCCCGCGCGTCAGGGGGATATCGCACGTTGTCGCTTATGTAGCTTCGGGCTGGACAGGTCGTTGAACGGGGAGGCACTGAGGATCCTGTAGTGTCCGACTCAATCCAATTACATAGCAGAGAAAACTGTGCTCGCCAGCAAGCATTTCTCGGCCGGTGTAGTCCTGGCTCAATCCTTCCATCACGTGGCCTTTACTATCGCATCAACCTGTCAGCTCAATGGCTTTATTGAAGTTGTCACGAGCAGGACCGGTATATTCTGGTAACAACATTGCCTCTTTGGATTGAACACTCGTCGATCACGGCCCATAGCTTCTGGCACAGCGCCAGCCACATGCTTCATAGAGAGATCAGCTAGTCTGGGTCAGTCAATAGCCAATGCTCGAGTAGACTAGTTTCCCCTTCCCCACCAGTTCATACGCAAGTACGAGTCGTCCAGACGATAGGCCGGTACGCTAGTCTGCTGGGTCAAGACGGACTCGCGAGCTAATTCTGGCACGACAGAGTTGGCGTAACAGGATATCAAGCAGCGCGATAGTTGACGTGGAAACGACAAAAGAGCACGACTCGATCGAAACCAAAACAAATCCTCGCACCCCATCCAGATCTCCCTCCTCCTTTTTGCCCAGCACAAAATGATAAACTCACGTGTCGTCTGGACAATGAAATCCCCACTCGAGCACGAGTAAGTATACCCAGTCACACAACTCATGATACCCGTGCATGAATACCGGGCTAGGGTTAAAGTTTTATGTTATGTGATAGCTGGAAACCTGTCCTCGCACGAGTAATTGTATCCCAGTGGTTGATCTCCCACACTCGTTCTCCTTCTGAGCCTGCGACTGTAACTGTAACTGTAGCGGGAAATTTAGTTCATCCTGACGCTGCATGTGTCCATGTGTCCTTATCACCTACCTACACGAGTAAGTAAGTGGTAAACAACACCTTGAGGATCCCATTCCCTCTTGAAGCTTCAGAGCTACTCGAGTAGACAGTAGACAGTAGACAGTATGCAGGAAACAGGAACACGGCACCGGAAAGTCTTCAAATCGACATCTGTCCATCCATCCATGCATCCACCCATCCCTTCAAACAATCGATAAAGATGATATGGCTGGGCTGTGAGGATCTCACGGGGAGAAGTTAAGCTTGGAGGGCTATCACATCCATTTCGATGACCGTTCGTAAGATGCCAAAGAAGAGAAGATCAAGGACATTTTCACGATAATATGGATTCATGCTTTGGTGGGCAGCATTTGATACGGGCCAAGAACTCCAACGCAAGAGATGTGCGAATTCGGATCAACGCCGATAAAATGGCATACAACATCCACTAGAAGAGTATGCAAAAGAGTAAAGTGCTTACTTGATAGATTGATGAGCAAGGTCAGGATTCCCGGAGAAGCGAAGGTGATGCCAAAGTCATTGCGTGAGATGGCCTGCTACTAGCCAGCGTATGCAAAACGCCGTGACATGTGATCCAGTAAAGTGACTTCTATTATCACTACATACCAATACATGTCCACCCAGAATCGAACGCCGTTGCATCCTGCCCTGTCTATCTCATTTCCATCGCTAAAGATAATTCTAGAACCGTGCCGCACAGGAAGGATTGATGATGCTCAAGAAACCCCAAAAATCCAGATTTATAATACAAACGCGAACTACCCCCCTCCTCAATGGCGTCCCAGCAACTCACGATCTCATACCATTCGATGTCTCTTTTGACGGAGAAGGAGACCATAGTCCAATCAAGTCAACCCCTAATCTATCTTGATAGATCCGTATATCTTCTGCACAAATGCCCAACAGGCAAAATACCCGATGGAACCTTGAATGCTTGTTAGTACCGTCTCGATTTACATATCAGGTAGAGGGAGCTTACCAGTAAGAATGAAAAACAAAAAGGAAATCAATGCACTATATCCAATGTATAGTACACTACCCGCCAAGCCACCGAGTTGAAGCTTCGTCACCCAGTAAATCATCGCGTTTGCAAACACATATCCTGCACTCGCACCAGCCGTCATGAATGCTCTCCAATGCCAGTGATAATTCTCGCTACAGAGCAAGAAATATATCATGAGAACAGTGACAGCGGCGCAGGTAATGATCATGAGACCGTAGCACAGAAAGAGGAAGCCGAACATGTAGTAAACCTTCGAGAACCATATAGAAGACATGATGAAGTAAAGTTCAACAAAAATGGCCCCGAATGGTAGAATTCCCACAAGGAGCATCGATGGAATGGTACGCATATAGGAAGTGGAAGGAGGAATTTGACGTGGGATTTGGTTGGTGCGGACCGGGGGCGCGATAGGTGGTTGCCGGAACCCGACCCAACTTCCAGCAAATGATAGGGGTAGGGAAAAGAAAAACCAAATAGAGACAATCACAAGCATTGTTGTGAATGGTACTGCTCCAGAGGATTCCTTGGCCCAGAGGAAGAGATTCAGGAGGAAAAATGTGCTGAAGACGATACCAGGAACCAGAATTGGCGTCAGAGCAATGTTTAGTTTCCATTGTTCACCCCCAAAAGATTTGTAGACGCGGGCCGAGGCATATCCACCGATGAATCCAAGGACAGTGTATAGAAGGATCATGATTGTACCAAGAGACCCACGATTAGATGGGGAAAGGAAACCCAAAAGTGCAAAGGCAATGGTAAAGCCTGTCATGACAAATAATTGTGCCCCATTTCCAAGGAAGACGCTCAAAATCAATGGACGTGCTGGCGTACGGAATACATCTCCGTGTACCAATTTCCATCCGGAATCCTCTTGAACTCCATCTTCGACAGCGACAGAGGTTCCTGATAAATCATCAAGATTGATCGAGTCGAGTCTGTTGTATCTTTGGATATCTTTTCTCAAAGTTCGCATGAGAATCGAAAGGACTGTGATGACTAGGAATACCACTATGACGGCCGAGTTGATCAGAGAGAACCAATGAATCTTGGGGTCAAAAACATGGAGGTATTTATCCCATCGAGTAGCCCAAGCCGTTGTCGATGGTTGCCACCAGACGCTATACGAATATGTGACAGCGGTCTCACCAGACTCGGAAAGTACCACCTTTGGTCCACCAGCACCGCACTCTCTATCGCCTGCCTTCGTATTCTGGGTCCTGGATGAAGGTTGAACGATAACGCCAACAACCCTCATTTGACCGGTGGAAACCTCGTGGTAATCGATAAAGATATCGTAATGGTTGTTCAAATGCATGTCTTTTTGATCGCTACTCCCCAAAGCAAATCCTTGACTGTAGAACCTAGTTTGAGTGATTTCATCCTCAATCAATTGCCCTGCGGGCAAGCCATCCACCAACCAGTTCAACGCAAAGCCCTGTTGTATCCTTCTGTTCACAAAGTGTGCCGAGCTTTGGTCAAATTTCTTCTCTGCGCAAAGTTGTGTACATGTCTCATTAACTCCCATTTTCAGATTGAATGGCGATGTCATTATGCGATCCCCGAAAAGGATACTGCCCAAACTTTCAGAGACATATTCGGGTTTTGGATCCGGTCTGCAGAAATGGAAAGCGGGATGATAATGATCGAAAGATACTACTGATCTTAATTGACCATCATCATAAGAACCAACTGGCGTGAGTCGGTTTACGTACAAGGGAACTTTGGCCCCAGGTGCATATGATGTTGGCGCAACACCAGGAAGATAGAAAGCGGAGGCTAATTCGGGAGCAAGAAGGAGAGTCGCCAACAGAGCCGCAGATGGCGTGAGATCTTTCAAATGCATGATGAATAGGATTTATCTGGAAAGGTATAAGTTTGACATGATTTAAGAGGAGAGGTTAAGTATTTGTCAGGGGGAGCTTACGAGAATCCAAAGCTTGAGCCCTTGACCTTATGTTGTATCTAGCATGAAGTGCCAAAACCAGAGAAACTGTTGGATTCGCCCATACGAAGGGGATGTTAGGGAGGATAAAGAAGGGCAGCGAGGTCAAGTTCAAGATAAAAGGTTGAAGTTGAGGTTGGAGTTGAAGTTGAAGTGATGAACAGCTTCTCGCTCTGATGTGGATGTATATGTATTTATGTATGAGTATGCATGTATGGGTTGAGTGGACAGTGGAGTGGACAGTACTCGAGTAGACAGACATCGCTTTTCAATTAATCTGGCCTTGTGGGTGTCGGTATGGATTAATGTTTTACCGGCGCAAAAAATCAATTTATCGCTTCCGGTCTCGTTATGAATAAAAGTTAATTTTCTTATCGTTCAATACAATAGAGAGAGAGAAAGAGAGCGAAATCTTGTCAACGACGACATCATGGCTGTTGAAACCTCTCTTCCCGCTTTATTGACTACTCTCACTCAATCGTTGACGTCTGCTATTGAATCTGCCCCAGATAGCTCAGTTGTCAAGCCTCCTGCAGATGGCATTTCACTGTTAGATGTGAAGAATGAGCTTCTCTTATCATATCTCCACAACTTGGTTTTCATCATAATCCTCAAGATCAGAAACCAGAAAGAAGATGTCTTGGGTGAGGATGAAGAGGAATTGGATAACGCCGTGGTGAAGAAATTGGTGGAATTACGAGTATACCTTGAGAAGGGCGTTCGACCATTGGAAGGCCGTTTGAAATACCAAATCGATAAAGTCCTTAGAGCGTCCGATGATGCACTTCGAGCTCTTGCGCCTCCGCCAAAAGTCATCAGGAATAAAGACGATGAGGCAAGTGATGAAGACGATTCAGACTCCGAGGAGGATGATAGCGAAGCGGATGCAAACGGCGTACCCCTTGAAACATCCGAGATTGATGACCTTCAATACCGACCCAATCCTTCTGCGCTCCTCAGACCTGCCGCTGTTACAGAAGATGATTCGAAACATTCCTCAGATGGTGTTTACAAACCTCCCCGCATCACTGCAACTGCTATGCCTACAACCGAACGTCGCGAAAAGAAAGACAAGAAGGCGAACAAGTCTGCGACTTTGGATGAATTCGTCAATACGGAATTATCTACTGCTCCAATCGCAGAGGCCAGCATTGGTTCAAACATCATAGCTGGTGGCAGAAGATCGAAGAGCGAAAAGGAAAAGAAGGAGGACGAGGAGAGGAGAGAATACGAGGAGAGAAATTATACCAGATTACCCAAGGAGAGCAAGAAGGATCGATCGAAGAAGAACAAGGCTGGTGGAAGACAAGATGCTGGATACGGTGGTGAGGAATGGAGGGGATTGGGTGAGGGTATTGATAGAATTGAGAGGTTGACAAAGAGGAAGAGTGGTAGCGGCGGTGCAATGAAGGATGCTCTAGAGAAGAGTAGAAAGAGAGCTGTGGAAGATGGCCCTAGAGGAAGTGGCATGCAAGTCGGCGAAGGCTTCCAGAAGAGATTGAAGATGTTGGATGGAGGGAGAAAGGATCGGGGTACTGGCAGAAAGTAGGAACCAGGAATTTCTTGCCATGTGTTTGATTTTTATTCATCTTTCTATTCAAATGTATAATTTTCAGAGAAGGCAGCGGAACTTCAAACACCTCAGAACTTGCATTATCTTTCCGGCTTCCCTTAACACTCGATTCCACAAATTTGTCGAGTTTTCCAGTTCTTTCGTCCTCCAGTCTGGACAGATGAATAAGAGGGACTTTGGGCCTTGTTATCACAAGGTTTGGAAGGAATCCTGCAGCTCATCGCATCAAACTGAACCATTTACCAAATCTAGGTCAGGACTGGACCAACCACCAATCCGCATCCCACATCCACCATTAGACTCACCAACCTGGCGACCAAAGAATGATTGCAATGCGCAATGAGGTTATACAATTGTCAAAAATTGATGCTCAGACACAAACCTGCCTCGCAACGCAATGCGATAACGCATTAGAGCGTTTTTTTAAGATCCAGTGATCACCCACCCACGTTTGTCTGCTTTTAGAAGGCCAGCTCAATTGGCATTTCGATCCAAATGACGGGCACCAGACTGCCGACACACTTTGCTGTTGTCTTCTTCATTGTCCTGAATGAATTCTTGCATTCCATCTGTTGCTGTGATTTTGAATGTCGGGAGTTTGGTTCCCTTCAACGAGTACCATTCCTATCGTCGATGATATGATGAGTATCAGGAATGCCGACACGAATTGCCTGTATTGTAGTTTGCAAAGGGAATGCCGTTGTCACATTATGTACATTCAATCATGATGTACCTCTATTTTATTGATAGATGAGACCTGGGCCTGGCACAAGTTGACTGATCGATGCTCTTCCAACCCAGCCGGCCCTTGCTCTCCAATCCTATCTACCCAGCAACGATTCCATTCCATTCATTCATATCGAGATCTTTCTCAGTTCTTAATGGTTTCCTTTGATCGTTGTTTCTCTCGAACAGCGATGCAACCACCAGGAGTAACCGCAGCTGGGTAAATGGGGACCAGGTCTTCTTATTGGTTATTTGCATCAAGGGTGGTTATAGCAATATGCTTGGAATGCTGCATCGGAATACAAGTGGTCTTTGTAATCATACTTGCAGGTGGGCTTAACCTGGACCTGTTCAACACTTTCATTCATTATCTTTGATTAAACAGGTATGTTTATTTAGTCATAAACATGCTGTACTCCATTTGAGTGAAGAGTGATATTTCTTTGGGCAACAAGGAACTGCTAGCCAAGGGAAAGGCCTCCTAGTCTTGGGGTCGACGGGGAGTTCCGAAGGATGTCCTCGTCTAAAGAACCTTTTATACCTTAATAATGCATACCCTTTGTCTTTCTGCCAATAGCATGCACTTCAATATTTACCACACAACATTTGGGGAAATCAGAAGCAACAGGCAATAGTCGAACGAGTAGTTTTCCATATATTAAACGAAGACGAATGAACAAAGAACTAGTTGTAGATCTTGAGGTTGAAAATCGCCTCTCGATGGCAAGAAATATCCCAAGACTTCTTTGACAATCTTTTCAAGTACATACTGAGAGTTCTTTGTTTCAGTGCGGCAATTGGCCTGCCTTACTGTCTTAACACCTAATTGGAGTCGTCAGCTCTTATTCTTTCTCCAATTTCTTGTCAGATAGAACGCTGAAACCTGTATATAATTTAGATTTTGCATCTTGGTTCTGTCAAAGAAACATGGGCTAAGAGGCCGCCCAGATACATTTAGAATATAACAATTTGATTTCTCTCAGTCCTCAAGTAATCCAAGCTTCACCTCCATGCTTGACATTTTTTCTCAACGTCCCTAGTCGTTGCGGCTAACTTTCCAATCCCACGTTACTTATTTCCCCTTGGCAAGCAACGACCATGGCTCCATTGGTTTTTAGACGTGCAGAACCTAGTTCAAATATACTCGAAACCAATGTCGCAGACCTACCTGAATCAGTCCTTGCACAGATTGGTGCCCTTGCCCCTCCACCAGGGGTGACACCCAACTTTATCGACCCGGTCAATACACGTACTATTCTTATAGTATTTGTTTGTATTGGAATTTTCATGATACTAGCATGTGCTGCTATCAGATTATGGGTGAAAATCAAATTATTACCCCGTCCTATGAAGTGGGCTTGGAGCGACATAACTTTTATAGTTGCCCTCCTCGCTACATTGGTCACCTTTAGCAACATGATAGTAAGTATAAAATTAACATATTATCGCTCAATACTCGATTGAATTTGGATTCTTTTGACTAAATTTGTAAATTTGTAGTTTACTGTTACCGGTACTGGCCAATTTGGTATTCATCAATGGGATGTTCCATTGAACAAAATGCTGTCTACCCAAAGTCTTGCCTCGATAGCAATAGGCTCATTAATGTCACCTTTATCGGCAGCGTTGATCAAAATCACCATTTTCTTCACATATATCGAGCTTTTCTCCACCTTGATTTGGGTCAGAAGAACATGCTACATTGGTATCGGGATAACCTTTGCGTTCTATGCTACTGTAGTTGTTCTTACGATTCTATGGGCATTTCCACTTTCAGTTTATTTGGTCCCAGACAATGCTATTCGGTCACAAAAACTTAGTACTCCAGCAGGTATCGTTGGACTAATAACGGATATCTATCTGTTTATGGTCCCGTTGATTGCTGTGAGTTCGTTGAAGAACATGACTATCAATAGGAAAATTGGTATCGTGATGATTTTTGGTACTGGGTTCCTGTAAGTTTAACATTCCTAACCAGAGACACTTATATATGTTGACTGTAAATAGAGCTATCATATCATCAATTTTAAGCGTTGTCTGGCGAGTCAAACTTGATGATGGCGGGGATCATAATTGGAAAATGGTGCCATTAAGTATAGTGATTGTCACGGAACAGGTCTTCGGCATCATCATTGCATGTACGCCGCACATCGCCAAGTTCTTCCGAGTCTACGACTTCCTCTTCCGGGCTGGCTCGAAAATCAAATATTACATGTGCTACAGTTGTGGGGCGAGGAAGAGGAGAAGTTCAGTGGAATTTGAAAAGAGCAGTGGGGAGTCTGATACAGCGGAAACGCCAAAACCTCACAGGCACACAAAGCTATACCCAGGTCTCGATATATCTACTGTGGGTGGAACTCTCGATAGGACTGTAGGAACATCGACGGTGGGGACACGTCCTGATAAGATGGATAATGAGGTTCAGATCGAAGAAGTCACAACAAACCAACTCCCAACACAGCAGACCCCAACAGAGCAACATCCCGCAGCGCAATACCCAAAAAATATAAACTGAGCCGAGCGTCAGAGAGATATACAAGAGAGGTTTTACGACGGATCAAAATGAAACGTCGAGGTTAACATGAATCGATGATCAGTCTCGAATTAAGCTATTTTGGGGTTTCGGCCTTTAGTGCTTGAGATGATGGAATATCGATGGAAGTTTCCTAATTGAGCTGGTTTTGTCAACTACGAAGAAGCGGGCAATGCGTGGGTATGGGTTTTGGTACATATGCTTTTCTAATTTTATGTACGGATAGCAGTGGTTAAACATTTCACTCGGCGTATGTTCGCGACAGCGTGGGAGACCTTCAAAGTCTGAATCGGTTATTGCAATCATTGCAGTCAAGAGAGTCATGGGAGTCATGTGAATTAGTTTCATAGTCACTAATATTGAAGCATCTCACGTCATAGAAATATGTACGGGGGTTAATACTATTATCATCAGAATGGAACGTATGCAAATACGCCTTATGCCACTGAGCACTCCCATGACCGGGCCATTTATCTTTTTGCTGCTCAACAATTGCAGGCCAGGATAACTCGTGAGAAGAGTGCAGAGATGGATATCTTTGTCAACCGGTGTGTCCCAAACAAACAAGTTTTAGCCGAACCTCCTTGTTACAAAATAGTACGGGAATTGCAATAACAAAGAAATTTACGGATTTCTCCATGGAGCTTGCCTATATTTGAAATTGATGATGCGAAATGATATTCTGGTCTTGTGGCTAACGAATATGCAATTAGTGTTATATTGGAAAATGAATTATACTCGACGAATTGATTCCCTTCCCTTTCATTCTCTCTTTTCCGGACTGATGAGGTTATAGCAAAGCAGTACCCGGCAGCACAACACTAGGTAGACACACATTGAGTGGAGCGACAGAAAGATATGCAAGAGATATCTTCCAAGGGTTGAAGAAGTTTCTTTTGCTATTTTGTATTGACGAATAACCTTCAAGCAGCTGGTATGAAATTTAACATATATCTCTCTCGGTGATTCTTGGAATAGAAGGGCAACTGCTTCCTCATTGATTCTTCTGAAGTAATTTCAATCCAATAAACTTATTCTAGTCGTCGAGCTTTCTTTGTTTACATATAAACACAATGTTCTTGTATATTTATTCATTATATAAATGAACAGATGCATTCGGACTTTGGTTCCATAGACAGTTGCTCGCTGCCTTTGAACAAAGAAACCCAAAGTATTACGTGCCAATTACTATTCGAGTATACCTCAATTAAAGCACCACAGACCAGTCCCAAGGTAACCTTCAAGCTTATACCTTGATTTAAAGCAAAAGGTAAACGGAACAGATATGAGATGTGAAGAACGACTCCAATTGTTTCTAGATGGAGCAAATGTTACTCTTCCCATCATGTGCACACCCTTCTTCCTCCTTTCAAAGCTCAATTCGGATTTCGATACCTTTTGAATTTATCAAGACGAAACTGCTGTCCAGACGAACGCATTGTTGAGATCATGGCAGTTGCAGAGACTACTGTCCTGGAACAAACCAGTGATGATGAAGCGAGAGCAATTGGCAGGATCAGTTATGATACCACAGGTCAATTGCTATCACCAAGTAAGAGTTCATGAGCCTTTACGGAATCTTTGAAATGATGAAAACTCCCATTTATTGATGCGTTACACTTCCAGATGAACAATCTCACTATACCTTTGGCTGGACCGAACTTGCGAGAAAGTACAGCCGACCATTGGGTAAATTCGCATCTGTTGATCATCGAATCCTTGGTGATGATGGAAAGAGTGGACTGACACCTAGAGAGCTCAGCCCAAAGCCTAGCCAAAAGAAAGGAAAACGTAGATGGAGCGCAATTTCAGAAGACCTCAAAGTATATCAAAGGAAGAGATTTCATGGTTTCACGAGCTTTGATCTAGATTCACTTCGAGCTTTAGCAGCCTTAGACACGAATGTGATCCCTCATAGCCTTGAGAACCCTATTCATCCATGTTTTGGTCTAAGTAGATGGGTGGTAGAGAATGAAATGCCGAAGCATAAAGGGGCTATACCAATCCTTGGACGGGAGGAAGGATTTTGGATGGTAAGTATCTATGGAGTTGAGAAATACCAAACTCCTTACTGGTAAACTTCATCTTCTGGCACGAACTAATGTTCCTCCTTGTCAGGCAAGCAATCCCGTTATCTGGAAACTATTAAAGCCTTGTTTACAACTGGCAACGGTGATGTTGCATACCGAATGCAGATATTCGTGGTATGTTCTGGTCCAAAGGAAACGCCAGCATCCCAAGGTTGACTTGACTCCAAGGCTAGACGCCCTGCTCAACGGGCACTATGAAGATGTATCAGATCGCCCTCAAGGATTAAAACTGCAGCGTTTCCTATTGAGAAAACATTCCGAAAGGATCCATCATTTTTCCCCGGCCACGATTGAAAAATACATACAGAATCTGACATCTCAAGTTGTATTGGGATTTCACAGTGGATATGAAGATGTCGCAACGGGACTGCCTCGTTCTCGCATAAGCCGGAATGCAATAACAAGAAATCATACCGTGTACGATAGGATTGAGGTATTGATTTCGATCGAGTTGGCGCAACCTCTATTGAGAGATGACTTGACGGATGCTGAGAAGTATGTCACACCTTAGACTAACTATCAAATTATCATCACATATTGATATCGATATACGTATGCAGGATGGGGAATCGGTTGAGGATTGCAACTACACTAGTACACGAGTTTGCGGTGAGTTGCCTATGGAATAGCATCTGATTCTGATTATACACCGCGGTTAGTTTGTGATCTAATTCGTGTAAAATACGAGATAGCATGCTATACGCAGATCCATCATCGACCAGAAGGAAGAATGCCATGATAAAGCGGCCGAGGGTGAAAATGAGCCTTATTTTGAAGATGAACCTCTTGCAGAACTAGGATACTCATTTATTGAGAATTTGAGTCGCCATTTTTCCAGATTAGCACTACCCACAGTGAAGTCTAAAATCCCAAAGGCTCGGGAAACTAACAAAATCAACAGATTTGGGGAGGTCAGCCTACATCGCTCATCACTCAGGCATATAATCGTGGCGGGCCTGGTCTTCCTAATCTTGGAATTATCAAGACCAGCTGGTTCACGGACAGGAACAGATCTTACCAAACATCCCGAAATGCTCCACCACTATTATATCAGAAGTTGAAAAGAGGCCAGGTTGCTAATCCCTTCTATACATATGATTACTGGCCTGTGCCAACATCATGGTATGGAACAATCTTCACGGAAGAATTCTGGGGAAACGTGAGGGCATTCGGTCCCGAGGCCAAGAAGATGAGGATAGAGAATTTGGGCATAAGAATCCTCTCCAAAGATCACCCGGATGCTCAAACGCGGATATCAGATGATGATGGTGGTAATCTCGGGGATGCATGGCCTTATGGACCATCTCAAATCAGGAGTCAGACCGAGAGGATCAGAATCCAGAACAAGATCTCGACAAAACTCACCCAGCAGGCTCATGAGGACCATGAGAGAGAAGAGTTTGATCCATTAGATTACCTGAATATGAGGCCACCGATACTCACTACCACATACTCTTGCCCTCGATGGAACGACATTACGGGATATCTGTTCGATAATCGTGGGCCGCTGGAGTTGGCTTTGGATGGTATGGAAGTTCTCTCGGAACCAACGTTTTTTCGCTATATTAGAGATCATGGAGGGATCGAACTTACACCCATGGAATTTCGAGGATTTTTGGGTGTGGCTAATGAGAGACGAGAGCTGTTTCTGTAAGTTCGAATATACATTCTAGTTAGCATGATTTTTGACGGGAAAAAACCATCCATGATTGATTAGATGATTAGATGATTAATAACTAACTACCGAATTCTATCATTCTAGATGGGAGCCATTTCCAGGTTTTGGGATCGTAAAGCGTATTGAAATGGGCTGGCCACCTTCAACTCCCCAATCTCATTCTATCTCTTGGCCAGCACCTATGCGCGAGCCAGATCAGCAGGATATAGACACGTTAGATAACCTCATGTCGGATCCAGAGGTTCAAGAAGCACTCTACGAATACTGTGGCGAGTGTCGAGACATGGATATGGAAACTTTGAGAAAGTGGTTGGTGCATCGGTTTGACGCCGAGGAGTTTGATGGAGAAAATGCAACGCGGGAATTTCAAGATATCATTTGGGAGACGGTGCGAGAGGGCGGGGAATACTTCACGTGAGTCTTTCTATGAGTTCTCCTATTAGTTCACCTTGAAGGAAATTAGATGGAGTGAAGTTGATAGAACTATCTTTCAAGGGTTGCTAATTAAAATGTTCATGGCGATTAGACTCGGCCCAAAAGATATTGTACGATTTATATATCCCATTGAGCATATTAGAGAGAAGAAAGCAGATATATTTACGAGAGAGAGAATGAGTTTATTGGAAAAGAGGGTAAAGGATATCAAAATAGAAGGCTATAACTTAACTTTGGTCATTAATTCATAAGAACCGAGTGTGCGAAATCGTATTGAGATATATTTTCAATCTCCTCGTCACTCGTATTCTTTTCAACCTTCACACCACCCGGATCTTCATCATTAGATTCGTATGCTTCAGAATCATAGGACGATGATGATTCACTAAACCTAGATTGTTCTTCCGGACTAGGGTAGACATGAATCGCAGCTCTTGCAAGTACGTCGCGGCGAGCTCTTGCAAGCTGTTGTTCATGGAGGGCTGTGAGATTGGCAATTCGATCTTCGAGCCCTTTCTTATTCGTTGTCATCTCAATACAATAATAGTAAGCCTGAGCTGGGCAGTGAAGCCACATGAGAAAGTCGATGGGACTGAGTTGTTCATCACCTAATCCGGTTGATTTCGAGATATCTTCTCGTAATCTAGCAAAGAGTTCTTCATCCTTAGTAAGGCATGCCTTTTCTACAAACTTAATGCACACGTGTACCCAGTTTAGAATAACATCAGGATCTAAAGAGCCATGGTGATGCCGAAATTCGATGGTGCGTTTTTCATTCCAAAAAGGAGTTTTGAGTCCTTCCAAGTTGAAGGCGAAGCGATCCGAATTCCATTCACCAAAATCTTCAAGCAAAGAGCCGTTGTCGGGATAATCTAGAATCTTTTCAAGAGCTTCAGCACGCGTGAGATGAGGGTTCCTCCAACCGAACTTGGATTCGGAGAGAGGGGGGCACCAGGGGTTCGATGAACGATGAGCAGGGAGGATCAGCAACATCTGTGCTTCATATGTGAATGCCATGGCCACGAGATTGCGAACAATAGGGAATTGAAAGCCGTGAAACGAATTACCTACGTGAACATGTACGCCTGTTGTATCATCAACCTGGACCAGGTAGTTGTTTCTTACCATTTTTAGAACCGTTCGAATCTTGGACTTTGCAGCCTCGGTGTAGTAGTACGGGGGGGAAACCAGCTCCATACCATTCTTCTTGTAGCGCATATCCCACCCTTCACTCGCCGTGCAACTCACACCGATACTGCAATCGGTTTTCAAGACCCAACAGGTTCTGTATTCTTCATCTGTAGCAAGATTCCGCGTTTCGACTACTGCTGGGATGTTAATAGCTTTGAACTTCTCAAGAATGTCCAGGTTGATTAGCTCTTCATCAAAGTGTTTCTTCTCATCAAGTTGACGGTGATCTTGGGGATGAGGATACGGGTGGGTTGTGAGACTCGTCGCTAGAATGTATTCGAGCTCAATCCCAAACGTAAGGCTAGTCTCAGCCTTTGGGAGTATGGATGCTGATTCTGGCGTTTGAGGCATCTTGATCTCAATCAATGTCAAATGAAGATATAGATGTGTGTCGGTGGAGCTTTGTATGTGATGCGTAGATTTGATGGGAGCTGAGTTGAATTTCTGACTAGTATGTATGTATATATATAAACAATGGCGTTGTTCCGAATTAGCAAACAACATTGTTTCGAGTTGAACAATCATATTACATTGTTCGCGGTTTTCTTTGTTCGCTTATGAGGTGGTTTTATATTTGCATACGTTTACTTCTACAGCCGATATCGCATGATTGTAACGAAGGTCGTAGGCTATTGAGATCAACACTTAGAATTATAAATTACGGAATGAAGACTACGAAGTAAAAGAGTTATATATACAAATCGCTTTGCGTAGCGTACCAACCAAACGCTACCCGGTTAACCTTAGAACGGAATAATATTAGAATATAATATTACCCCTTTTTTTTATAAAGCTTGTTTCGAGCTTGTAAATGAACGATTTAAATTGTAAATTGAAATCTCAAAGTATAATGTTAGTTTCGTTAACAAATTGACTTTTTGCTAAATGCTATATATTAGTAGATTTAACGATCTTCTTTTCGCATTTGTAAAAGTAATAACCATCAACAATATCCTTTGTTAATTTTTCTATTTTACAATCCATTTCCTTTTTATTCAACGAATTCGATTGGTTATTAATAATACCGATTAATATAAAAGGTTCTATTACATTAATATATAAAACAAAGTTATAAGCTTTTATTTAATAGTGAAGATTATTACATTTGATATATCTATTTTGTTTTCGAAACGATATACACTTTTTTAAGGAAAATTTCGATGCGTATATATAAAGAATTAGGTTTATCAAACACAACGTATTAAAGTTTAAAACAAAGTCAAATAAATCGATATTATCGAAAATACTAATTATATTTATACATGTAATATTCATTAGTTTATAGCTTGAATAATGTCGAAATAGTATATATATCATGCGATAGTATGATATAAGTCACGATAGTGGGAATCGAAAGACAACACAAAAGTATGGTTTAATAGTGTAAGTAGTGAGAACTAGATTCATATAATAGAGAAAAGCTTGATTGATTTGACCTCAAACTCTAATAGCTAGAGGTCTATATATAAGTATGATATGAAGCAACAATAGTGCCTCGGTAAAAGTATTACCTCAGTAAAGGATATGTAGCCTCTATTGTGGTGGGGCTAGTATACCCAAATACGGATAAGTAAGAAGAGTAAGGAATGTGCTAGAAGTACAGGAATAACACCAGGGATAGCCATATCCCGTGACAATATAAAATGCTGAAAAAGCGAAAAGCTCGAAATTACCGGAAAAAAAATTTGAAGAGCTAGTTCGCATAGCTAATTATTGGGTAATTTGAATAAATTCGATATAGATATAAAGAAAAGATAATTGTTGAAATAATCGATTATATATAATAGTATTAAATTTATTACAGAAAATAAAGATTTTGTTCGAATCGAACTATATTTGATTGCAAACTTTATATAAAATCCTTTCGAACTTCGCAATATAAATATACAATAAATTGATACTTTGTTTAAAGAAAAACAATTTATTTTTTGTTTTTTGTATTTTGTTTAAGTTATTATAAATATAAAAAAGTTGATTAAAGATTATAATATAATTAAAAAAAATATCGAAATCGTAAGAAAGCTAAAGTAGTATTATAATTTGAATAGAAGATTCGAAATTAAAATAAACATAATAAAATTGAATTATCAAATCGCTTATAGCTGTATTATCGATTTGTAGTTTTGTTTTAATCGAAGAAAGTTATATATTGTATTTATAAATATTATTACTAAACTTTTCAAAGTTAAAAAAAAATGGTTTCAAACAAATAATGATTTGAAAAAAAGAAAAAGATTAAAGAAAAGGGATTTCGTTGTATTACTAAGTAAATTAATTGCGTTGATATACTAACTTGGTTTAAAGGTTTATAATAGTGAAAAAGAATGTCACGCTCTAACGTTACTCCGTTCCGGCTAACCGGGTGGCGCCTGGCTTGGCATGCTACGCGAAGCGATTCGTATATATAACTCTTTTACTTTGTAATCTTTTCGTTTTGTAGTTTATAATTCTAAATATTGATCTTAATAGTTTACAACCTTCGTCACATTATTATAAACTCTTTAAAATAAGAACTTGAGTACTTATTAGTATACGCTCACATCTACGCATACTCCGCACACTTCTAATCTAAACATTCGCTTTTGTATACGCAATACGCTTTTGCTTTTGCCTTTATAATCCTTTCGCGTTTGGATTGGCGTTATCTGCTTTTTTACACACTTTTTTTCTTCCATTTTTTTTGATCGATATAGAGGCTCTCTTCGTTCACCAACGCGAGTAATCCATTTGCGGCTCTTCCTCTCGTCCGCCATTACCAGCGCGATTAGCTCACTCCTTTCGCCCGCCAGCACAATACAAGCCTACACTTTGAGATCGCTCTCTCCCGCGGTTCAATTTGCTAGTCTTTTCGACGATATTGCCTCTTTCCTTCGATCACTTCGACAATACCTAGAAGCCTTTGATTCGCATACGTTCCTCCAATTCCTTCGATCGATTTGCGGCTCGACAATACGTTTCGCGGCTCTCCCAACTTGACGATTATACAAAATCCTATTCTACGATATTCAATTTTGAGCTCAAGTATTGAAGGATTCAAGAATGTATACCAGAACACTCTTTTTGCCGCTTAGTATTCTTCTAATTATGGTCACTCTATTTTAATCGACACCTCTCTTTTCACTCGTTGTTACGATTCTACTTTTCGACCTACTACTATCTCTTCAATCTCTACGATCCTCGATCAGCTCACTCTCTCTCTCTCGAATCTACAATATATACAATGGAAAGCTTGAAGGAAGGGAATATACATACAGGACCTTCGAATCGTGTTGATACCACTCTGTTTTCCCATCCTTTGGATCATACGATATTTCAAGTTCGAATACCTTGTTTTGTTTATTTTGCCTATTCTCTTCTCCCTTCACTTGTTCCTATTCCTGATTCGACAGATACTCTCAGCTGAATCGCACGCAATAATCACCCAATTCAGTTCAAATATCCACTTCAATATACTCTTCACATACTCTCCGCAAAACTCGCATAATCAACCAATCGCATTTTTCGCATATACACTTGGTATGCGTAGTATGCCGATTCCTTGTTCCGCTGATTGATTTTACATTTCGCTTGTCTAATTAAGCGATCCTTTGCTTGGCAACCGAGTTTTTCCTAGGGTAAGCCCTTATTAGTGTTGTTGTTCCATTTGAATGAGGTTAGATTCGTATGGTTGATAAAATAAAGTATAATGGATTAGGGTTTCGAAGCACGAAAAAAAAGTCAATGGTCCGGCATTTTGTAGTATTCTGGACGGTATAATCGGCTTGATAATTTCGATTAGGATAAAGTTTTTGTTATACCTTGATTTCAATTTATAGCTTAAATCGTTCGTTTACAAACTCGGGGCGAGCTTTACAAAAGGAAGGGGTAATATCACGCTCTAACATTACTCCATTCCGACTAACCGAGTGACGCTTAGCTTAACACGCTACGCGAAGCGATTCGTGTATATAACTTTTTTACTTCGTAGTCTCTTCGTTCCGTAGTTTATAATTCTAAGTGTTAATCTCAATAGCCTACGACCTTCGTCACAAAGAAAGCTTTTATATCGAAAAAAGTGAAAGAAAAAAAGTATGTAAAAAAGCAAATAATATTAATCTAAATGCAAAAGAATTATAAAAGCAAAAGTAAAAGTATATTGTATATACAAAAGCGAATATTTAAATTAGAAGTGTATAGAATATATATATATATAAACGTATACTAATAAGTATTTAATTTCTTATTTTGAAGAGTTTATAATAATATAACAAAGATTGTAAACTATTAAGATCAACACTTAGAATTATAAACTACAGAATAAAGATTACGAAATAAAAAAGTTATATATACGAATCGCTTTGCATAGCGTGTCAACCAGGCGCCACCCGGTTAGCCCCGGAACGGAGTAACGTTAGAGCGTGACAATGATAAGCTATAATTTACGAAAACTCCGATTCCTACGAACGGATGCCGGCTAGAACTTAGATATAACAAAGTAAGAAAGATTAGATACTTGATTAAATTCCAATAACAATAATTTTTCAAATACTAACTCATTCTTTATAATGTTAATTGTTACGAGTAAGCTATCAGGTGTTATACCGCTGTGCGGACATATACCTAGTATATATACCCAATTAGCCATATGTTTGATATAGCGCGTCATTTTGGCATAACAGTTATGAGCCCGGTAGTGCACTGATATAATACTCGATTTGAGTTTGCTCATTTTCAGGGATTTTTGAGGAATCCACTCCAGCACCTTTATTAGTGGACAGCTCGGTTAACTAACCTATCGAGATTCGTTCCATTAGACCCTATTTGAAGTTCTACTCTATTGGAGCTCCATACATATGGATTACTCTCGCTTTGAATCAATTATACGATTCCATTTCGCTACGTTCCACTTTATAAGGCATTTCTATAGGGTAATTAAGATCCCTGCCTTGAGCGTTAGCAATCTTGAAGGTGTGTTACGAGTAAGCTGTCAGGTGTTATACCGCTGTGCGGACATATACCTAGTATATATAC
>NGKF01000025.1:30007-42381 GCA_002162555.1 Monilinia aucupariae | reverse complement strand
TTATACCGCTGTGCGGACATATACCTAGTATATATACCCAATTAGCCATATGTTTGATATGGCGCGTCATTTTGGCATGACATTAATTTAAATTAATCTTTTAATACAATTTATTTTAATTCTAATAAATTCTTTACGTTATAAATTAGACTTTTATTTAAACAGATCCTCATTATTTAATATCAAAGATCAAATTCCGATATTTTAAATTTTGAAAAAAAAAAAAATCTCATCGATTTTCTTCAAAGAGTTGATGAGTAGGATATTTTTCAATATATATAATTTCCTTCGCTCATTTCTACTTTTTGGTTACTAGAATAAAATCAGGATTCTATTTATCGAAATTTTATATTAGAAAATCTATAATTCGAGTTTGATATATTCTTTTTTCAAATATCAATCACTTCGATATTCTTTTTAATTAAATTTAATAATAAAAAAATTTTCTTTCTATTAATATTCTATTATCTTAAAGTATAATAAACTCTCAATTTCATTTAGCGGAATTTTATAATAAAATATCAATATTCAAAGTCTGATGTATTGGATTTAAAGAAATGAATCGTTTGGATTTTTTTCAATAATTGATTAAATAGGTATCTTTAAATTTCAAAACATTTCAAATTAAAATTTCATTATTTGTATCTTTTTCTAATGATTGTTTAATTGAATATTATTTGTATTCTTTCATTGATTTTCTTTTCTTAAATAATAGAAATCCAAATATCTTTTTAACAAACTTTGATCAACAACTTGAAATCATAAAAATTCGATATTTTCATTATTTTGAATATTTAATCATTTTAATTCGTTTTAATTATGAAATTCTTATTTTCATTTATCCTTCATTATAAAAATAGATTTCATTTCAATTCTTATGTAGCGGCCTTTTAATAAAGAATATAAATTATTAAGGTCCAAAGAAGTTAACTATCGGTTTGTATGGATGTACAGAGAATTGAATATTACATTAGCGGTTGATGTATTGATTACCATTACGCGCTTTAATGTATCGAAACATCAAGCGACGATACGGCTTGTAATTCGCGTAAACATTCATTTAAGTTTCTATGAATCTGTAGCGCAGCCTTAGGATATTTGGGAAAGATAAATCCGAACGCGCGTCCATTTGATCAGCAAGCTGGCGGCGGTGTATGTTTTGAGTCTCATTCTGAATAATATTCGGATAAGGCTCGATCCGCTGATCTATCATCGTACAAGTTCTACTCTCTCCACCAATTAATTGTTCAATTGTTTATGCAATATACTCGTAAAGAGATACGAATTTTTTTGGAATAAACTGCTTACTTGCCGCTTAGACGCCAGTCGTTCATTGGACGCCGAGCCGCCGCGCGGATACATTAATTGAGTAACATTCTCCTTTTTACTCGTCCCATTAAGCGATAACTACTCTACACCACACTTATGCTAACCTCTAGGGGAGCCCTATCACGAAAATGCATACTCAAAAGACATTCGATGTAAAGCCCTTCTCAAACCCGACAAACTGGTTAGATGACCTTGTACCCGGCTGCATATTCACCGCAAGGTTTATGGAAACCATCGTCACAGAATGAATCATCTTGCATTTCTAAAACAAGAATTCCCATAAAAAAGTCAATTGAAATGGGATATTGAAGATAGTAAACTTATAATAACATCAACAATCAACCACGATATCTTGTAGGCTAGCTAGCCTTCGATGTCTCTGGCTGAACACTCAAAATCAAATTCTCCCAACAATATTGACTAAAACATCATCACCTTCTTTAGGACTCATTATCCCCAAACTTGGCTTTTGAAGTTCCAATCGTGGAAAGTGACTGCTTCCCCCACCCTTCTTGCATTCGTTTTCATTGGCAAGTTCCATATCAAATCTACCAACCGCGAGAGCGACGAAGGTAAGGATCTCCGCCTTGGCTAAAAACCTACCTGAACAATAGGTCGACCCGCCACCAAATGGTTTGTAACTAGGATTGGTACTAAGAATTCCATTGTTATGGAGGAATCGATGGTGATTAAATTCAGAGGCATCGCTTCCAAAAACGTCATCATTTAGTAGAAGTTGGCGGTAAGGAATAATAACACGTCCACCTGGTCGTAGCTGTTTTCCACCTACAACAACAGGCTCGACAACATTGCGTACCGAGATAGAGGATGTGACAATGCGGATGACTTCATGGTATGAGGCGAGTAGTTGTGGAGTGGTGGTTGAATTGAAGGAAGCCACCAACTCATTGGGTGATATTGTTGAGTTTGAGTTTATGAAAGGGGTTATCTCCTTCCTGATAGCCGTGAGAAGAGATGGATTATAGATCACGTAGGCAAGCATCCAAAAGGACGCTTTCCAGGTATTCGTATTGATCCTAACGAGTTGGGCACAATGTTAGTAAAGCAACCATGTGAAAGATGGAAAATTTCGGGGAACGCAAGCATACACCCAAAAATACATCATGAGAAAAGCCGCTATGTCTGGTGGTTGAATTCCCACTGCCTTCATTTCCATGTCCAGTGTGTCAACCAGCCAGCATGCTCCCGGGCGCTGCTCCGTTGGCAATTCAAAGTATTTCGTCAAAGCAGTCTGAGCTGTAGATTTGGCAGATTTCATATCATTAGACCAAGGAGCGGGAATATTGTAAGTCAGCTTCCAGCTCTTATCGTCAAAGGAGAAAAAACTCTCGAAAAGTTGGGGCTCAATCTCAAGTAAAGAAGGCCCAAAGAATGAGGTAGTTGCAGCTTCCATCAAAACTTGTCTTGTCCATTTTAAAAGCGAAATTGTCCGAATCTCGTCTCGTGAAGGAGAAGAAACAATGACCTTCGAAGGCATATTCTTCCAGGTTATAGATTTGTGAACGCTAGAGAGGAGGACATTCTGGAGTTTATCAAGACGTTCTCCTGGCTGAAGTTGTTGTCTTGCAAGAGACTGTGACATATGTGCGAGTGCCCCTCCTCCAACCATATCGTATCCAACTCGCTTGAGATCTGGGGACGGGGATCTCCACATATTTTTGATGCCTTGGGCCGTAGCTCCGAAAGATATCATCAGATCATAGACGTAGTCATCGAATGTCAGACTTTCCATATTCTTATGGACTACAGCCACATCGGAAATGGATGTGATTATGTAGAGAGTTTCGCCTGCTACCATAATGGCGAACGGTGCACGAGTGTTGGAGAAGTATTTCCTACGGTAATATTAGTATAGGATAGGAGCTTGTTGGAATAGAGAGCGAAGCAAAGTATTACCTGCCAAAAGAAAACAGATCATCAAAATCATTAAAGAAAGAAATCGCATGTCCTATTAAAGCAGGGTCTGTATTAGCTGAAGTCGTAGATAAACGATCAAATGAAGTCGTTACCTAGAACTATCGCAGAGATAAGAATTAGCATAGATATCTTACAACAAGATATTCAATTACCCACACGGAATCCAGTAAGGCAGAACTTCAGGTCGATCCGGATAAAGTGATGGCAATATGGTAAATGTCCATACTCTCCATATGAAGAGAAGCCCACCTATAATGAGAACGATATTTAAAATGCTGGAAGTTGAGGAGGTGATAGGCATTTTCGAAAGCCATTCTTCATGTATACTAATAAAGATGTTGAAAAGCATGTTTAGAGATAGAGGTGGGTATCGCAACGTAAAAGATGGTAGAGAAAATGGAAACTCAATTTAAAAGGAACAAGCGAAATAGATATAAGAAGATAAAAGCCCTCGCCGTTGGAAATATGGTAGTTATTTAGACATCGGAATTATGTTGCTTGCTTGTGTCGTATCACTGCAAGAACATTCCGCAGGTAAAAGAGCCAAGACCACCAGGACCAGAGAGATTACCCATGGCTTCGAAGGTCTCCTTTCAGACTCAGTTCCCGAGTTGTATTATGACAGGTGCATATGCATGAGCGTCGGTTAAATATCAAATGCGACGCCACCTGCATAGATTGAAAATCGATTCGTTAATCAAATAATTACAAGAGTAGAAACAAAAGGGATAGGTACAATCTAAGTACGATGCATGCTCTTATATAGCCTTATTGCACTTTCTAAATAAAACAATTAAGCGATGCATAGCCGAGGTTATGCACAGTAACAATAAACGATGCAAATATATGGCGATATGGTAACACTTCCATGCTATTTATAATCCCAAGATTCTTTACAGAGACATATGGATTTGTATATAATTTGCAGGAATTATGAATTCTCCAAACGATTGGATGGTGCGAGCCATCTGGAAGGTACATGGCCAACGATGATCTTTGCAAGTTGTGTTTGGAAGCAGTGACGATCGATGACGAAAATGCTGGCGGCTCACTAAAGGATCATCTCGTTGACTTTCTCAATTTGAATTTGTCGGATTTTGTACTCAACAATTGAGAGGATATAGTCCGCCGTTCGAGAAGTCTCAACCCTGAGCATCGTGCGGACGAAATTTGCTCTTTTGCAAGTTTCAACCCCGATAGAAAGAGACACGAAAATAAGGGAGACAATACGATATGGTTTCTCATTGGGAACAAACTACAATGTATTTACATCTCCTCTGCATAGATACTAACTACAAAAGATGCGTTACGCTTTCTGAACTATCAGAACCGGCCATTAAATCGTATAAGTCATATTTGATATTCAAGAACCTTTTCTGTGAAGAATATGGTGAGTGTTCCTGGTAGGGAAACACCAGCAAGACTTTGCTTCAATATTCAAGATAAATGAAGTAACGAACAAAAGAAAGAGAAAGATGAGGAAGCACTATAAAAGAGTATAATCGAGTATCTTGATGGTTTGGCTGGTACATTGTGCCTATGTTCTTTCTCATATGCTCAACTGATTGACTTCCTAGGGGTGCCTGCAAAGGTTGACTCACTATCATTGCCACGCCATCAGATTTCAAATTTCTAGCTTCTCGGAAAAAATATTTGATTCATAAAGAACTATATCAATAAATGTATCCAATATAAAAAGAGTTGTAACAGCAGCGTTCGCAGAAATTAGTTCGTTTCAACTCGATTGTTAAATATTGATGATAATTGGTTATATTTGTTGTAATCACGTGTAGCGCTATACCTAGTTAGATGTCTTCACCTTATATACTCAATAGAACACATATGCCACTCCTAGCATTTTAGATAATATACACAGTTACCATTACAATAGGTTATAACCCTGTATTGTATATTTATTAAAGCAATTTGATTATCATTTTATTGATTAAAACGATAATATATGCATTTTCAAAAAAAAACAATCACTTTTCCACTCATTTCCGTCGGAAAAATCATATTTTTATTATTCTTATCATTTTCATCATCAAGATTTTCATCAAAAACATCGATTTTATTTACCCTTCTCAATACAATTATATCAAGCTTTACTACTATCAAATAAAACCTTATTATCTTCTGTATAAACAATAACTAAGCGGATTTTAAAAGCTTTTGTTTGAATGCTTTTGCAAATGCAAATTGCTACAAAATCGTATTTAGTAAAAAAAAACTATCTATTTTCAAAATCATTAAAGAGTTTATAATTGAAAAAGCTATTAGAAATCGTTAAAGCATTATAGAAACGATATTACAAAGATCAATACCTGCTCAAAAAAAGGAATTCGAAGTGGCGTTGGTATTTTACAAAAAAAGAAAAAAAAAACCATAATTATTATAAACATTGAACTTTCCACTATTGTCACGCTAAGAGCGTAAGGCACGTGAGAAGCACGTGTTTCTTCCGGTAGTAGGTGCACGAGCACTCTAAAAGCATACGTACGCTAAGGTGCCCGAGCACACTAAAGCATACATACGCTAAAATGCTCGAGTATACTAAAGTATACGTACGCAAAAGTGCACGAGCACATTAATCGCTTTTGATTTGCCGGCGCTAAAAGCATCGGAACGCTAATTGAGCTTAGCATATCGATTAATTAAGCAAATATACTAAATTAGACTTGCTTTATACGATTCAATCTTTACTAAAAACCTTCAGATTTATAACTACTATTATACTATACTATAATATTATAACTTATAGTATTATAGATCCTTATAATTATAGAGTTATACAATGATTATATATAATTACATATAATCATATGTAATTATATGTATATAGTATATAAAAAACGAATAGATCCTATATTTAGAGAAACAAATAATAATATAATTATTACTTTATATTTATACTTTAATCCCTTTTTAATATCATTTTATTATATATTTGTAGTTATTCTTTATAATAATTATAAGCTTGGTTTGTACTCGAAATCTTTGTAACAATTATAATTCGAATATTGATATTATACAACTTTTTTTTTTCTTTTAATCCTTAATCATCTTTTATTATATTTTTATCTTTTAATAATTATTCTTTTTATTATATTAAAGATCACTTTCAATAACTAAACGAATTAGTTCTTTTGATACTTATCATTTAAGAATATTAATTGCTTTAAATACATTTGAAATAATATCGATCCGGATACTTTAGATTCTTTTAATTACCAATTTCGTGATTAATTAAACGCTAATCCATTTCAAACCCTTTCTATAAATATTATAATTTTTGAAAAGAATTGTAAACGCTATAATCAATATACCATAAAATTTGAAGCTTATAATCGATATACTATAAACATCGAAATAAATGGAATATTTAAACTTGAGCTTTTTGTTGATTTTATTCTTGTTATATTCGAAGATCTCGCAAAGAATTTTTTGCTTATAAAAAAGATTTATAGAACTTAAAAGAATAAATATAATCAAAATCATAATAACTTTTGCTATATATTCGATTAGATTATATCTATAATCGATTTATTCTACGTTTTGAAAATCTTTCAGAAAGTTACGTAAAACCGAACTTTAAAATAAATCATTGCTTAATTATATATGAAAATTGTTCCTACAAATTTAATAATCCTAAAGATTATTTAAACCAAATATATCGATTATTTTAACAATATATATAATAGACGAGTCGATCCGGTAAAATGATATAAAAAATAAAAATCACTTTATATTTAAACGTTAATCTACAACTTTTTAAAAATCAAAAGAATTTATGGATATAAACAATTCCTGGAAGTATTCAATAAACTAGCCTCAAATTGATCAGAATAATAATTTATTATATTGAATACTAAAAATAAAAAAGGATACTATATTACTATTCTAAAATAATATAGTAATCTTTTCGTTAATTATATCGATCAAATAGTTTATAATCCTTCGCTAAAAGGATTCTTTACTACTTCAAAACCAAGATTACAACAATTATTCAGATTTAAAAAACAATCAAAAAGCAATAACACTATTTAACATTGTTCTTATAAAAAGAATCAAATAATTAATCCAAACCATCATTATAAACTTAACAAATACCAAATAATTAAACTAACTTTTATAAATAAATATATTAATTAATCTATTCGGTTTATTAATAAAAAACAAATTAAAAAAATCAATAAATATATTAAAAATAAAAAACATAACAATCTTTGTAACGTTTTATTTAAGAAAGGATAGTTCTCTAGCATTTAAATTAATTAATTTTATGAATCTTTATTAAAAAAAGATTTCTTTAATACAACTTTTTGCATTATCGATCCAAACGAATATACTGATGCTTTTGCGATTCTTATAATCATTTCTATGTAAATATTGACAAATTGCATTTTGTTGAACAATTGCAATGCTATATATATTATCAACGATGTAAACTTTTTGGTAAACGAAAAATACGTTTTTAGTAACATTTTGGATTATATTAAAACAAAATCATTAAGTTTGTTAATGATTGGTTATAGTAATAAAATAATCAAAAGAATTTTGCTAAATAAAATGGATTTTATATTAACTAATGTTGCGTTTATTCCTGGTTTTCATACTAATCTTATATCCAAAACCCTTTTTTGTAATAAAAATGTTTAGTTTAATAGTTTTAATACTACTATTAAAATCGACAATTGGGTTAATAATATTATTATTGTTTAATATATTAAAAAGTATAATCTTGTTTTTTTAAAATATAATGCTTATTTTAATTATTCTAATAAGTTTAATTTTCTTATAAGCATGAATATTATAATGTTTACCAAAAGCCAAAAAATTAACAAATATTTTTTTCGATTATGCAAAACGATAAAGCCCTAAATGAAATTAAGCAATTTATAGTATAAAAAATTAAAATATCTCAACAAAAAAGCATTGGAATATTTAGTTAAAATAGTTAAAGGAATACGGATTAAAAAAATCATTTGAATAAAATACATTGATTGTTTATATATTTATATTAAACAAATTGTTTTATATTTATTTAATAATTATTAATTATCTAAACCTTTTTATAAGGTTTAATAGGATTTGTTTAATTTTCTTTATATTTATAACGAAGCGTTATAAATACTAGTAATTAAGGATATATATAATAAAAAGATTTTTACTATTATATTGATTTAGAAAATGTATAATAAGGTTTTTAAAGTTTTATAGAATTTTGTTATATAGGTTTATTGCAAATATAGTTTTTATATTGTAATAATTAAACAAAACAATGATATATTTGTAATAAGAATTAAAAGTAATATTGTATTTAAGAAATGAATCTTCGAAAAAGATATAGAATTTAAACTTTTTTTATCCTTTATATATAAGCTTAATAAAGGAGTAAAATATACAAAATAAAAAATTATTATTAAGTAAATTAAAATATGCATTTCAATTGAATTATTGGATAAGATATAGATAAAAATCGTTTTTGCTGCTATATATCTATATAATATTAGTTCATTAAAAGCAAAAGGTTAGAAATGCTTTAACAAAATAATTGATTTTTGGTTTAGGTAATATTATAAATAGTATTCATTGTTATTGTTATAAAGGATTATTAATAATTTTCGCTTCGATTGAAGTGAAATATATAGGTATAGATGCTGTATATTTCTGTTGAATAAAGAAAGAAAAACTAGAATAAAAGTGAAATAGTATAAAATTAATTCGCAAGTATATATTAAATATTTAGTAAGATATATCTTTGTTATAGCGATCTTTTGTATTTGGATCTTTATATTCAATAAAATTATCATTATACGAAATATTAGATTCGATAAAAGATTTGTTTATAAAAACAATTTTCATAATAAGATTGTTAATGTTATACCAATTCGAGTAATTAAAGAATTGATTGTTGAACTAGATATTCAACAAATGAAATCGCTGAATAGCATCATTTTAAAGAATATAAATAATGAACTTATCGAAAGATTTGTACAAAAAGAATTCGAAACCGTATATACTTCTAATCAAAATTATAAACGTTTTAGGTTTTCGATTTCAAAAATGATTGAAATAATTAAAAAAGATTAAAAGAATCAAAAAAATCGAATAACAAAATCCTCGCTATTTATTTTAATTCATAATAATAAGTATAATATTTTGTTAAACTTTGATACAATTATGGGTATTAGCGAGTTATCGCTGGTTTCTAATGAATCAAAATCTTTGTTGACTATACTTATAGCGAAAAATAAAAATCCGTTAAAAATAATTAATTTACGAAAAGTTTATATAGACTTTGGTTATAAAGAATCAACGATTTCATTAAGATTATTAATACTAATATTGAATAGTAATCTTAAAAACAATAAATCGAATAATCATTTGATTCTCAATAAAGAAAAAGGAAATCCATTATTGCTTTTTATAAAGAGAAATATATTTAAAAGATCTCTTTCGTTATTTATATCTAATAAAGTTATTAAATGGCTATATACTTTGCAAATAGAGATTTCTAAATTTAATATCAATATTAAAGAATATATTAAATACAATACGCTTAACAATATTAATATAATTCTCGATTATACAAAGCATTAAACAATAAATTGTACTAAATGCTTAAATCGTTTATATCAATAAGCGAATGGTTATTATAAGATTAATATTTTCATTAGTACCGTAATTGCTTAATTATGCGGATTCAGAAATGGATTTCAACGATTAAATGATTTCTATAATACTTTTTGGTTTGATAAATAAAAGGATAAACTAAATGAATAAAATAATAAATTCATTATTATATATAACATAATAGCTATTGCAATAAAATATAAACTAATAATTATATTTTTGATTTAATCTAAAGTCATAGATTTTTCGCAAATATTAAAATCAACAACATCATTATTATCGAGATTCTTTTATAATCTTCGGATTTATATATTCAAATATTGGTTTAAAATAGATTATAATCGCGAAATTAAAATATTGCAAAATCAAAGCATTTAACGAGAAATTGAAACAATATTGGCTAAATCAAAACTTATTCTATTTCAATGGATATTTATTTATAAGAATGATCAAAGCGATTATATTGATCGTTATAGATCATAATTAATGATCAAAAGAGATTTTTAGGATATAATAATAATTAAGTTAATCTATATTATTATATTTGCTATACGATCCTTTTATATAATAATGGCAATGATAGCAAAAGATAATCTTGAAACAAAGCAATATAATATTGTAAATGTTTTCGTTAATGTATTTCAAAATCCTATTAAAAATTCAGTTATATACTATATATTAGATGGGTATAAAGTATTTGGTAAATTTATTATTTTTGATCATACATTATATAGTTTAAAAAACTTCTTTGCATTTTGGTATAAAAAATTTATAAGTATATTTATTAACTTTAAAATGGTAAAGTGCAAAGAAAAACCTTGCATTTTTATATCTTTTAATTATTATGTATTCATTTTATTCTTTATTAACAATATTTAGATAATTTATTACAAAAAGTATAAATGTTAAAAGGATCAAATAATTAATAGAATTAAAGCTAAATATAAATTTAAAGATTTTGATAATATTCAATAGTTTCTAAGGATTCGAATTATTAAAGATTAATAACTTAAGAAATTGTAGTTAATATATAATATCTATATTAATAAAATCATTTGCAAATTTGATTTTATAAAAAAAAAAGTAATTATACCATTTTCGATTATAGTATTTGAGAAAAATAAGAATATAGTTTTTTTTTCAAAAATAAAAGAATATTAGAAAAAAGTTAAATTAATTCTATATTCGATTATAATTATTAAAGCCAATTCAATTTTTCCTTCTTTCAAATTAAACAAATATAGTATTAACTTTTCAAAAGATCATTAAATAATTACCGATTATTATATTGTATACTTATATGGATTTTGATACTTTTCAATTTGCTATAAAAACGATTATATTTTTTAGATAATGATTTTTTCAAATACTTCTTTTGCAAATAATGTAATTATACAGAGATCTTTTTAAAGCTATATCATTATATAAAAAGCTATAAAGCAAAATACAATTATTATTTCAATTATAAAAACAAAACTTTTAAATATAAAAAGATTAATCAAAAAGGTAATAGCAATATTGAGGTTTTTAAAAGAAATTAAAGTATTAATAAAAAAACCTATTAATATCTTTTGCAATAATATTTAAACGATTCAATTAATAATTGATAAGAATAAAAAAATCTTTATCAAACTTAAACATATAGATATTTAGAATATATAGTTTCGTTAAGAATACATTAAAAAGCGATTTTTGATTATATATTGACTAATTATTGATATATCAGCAAATAGGTTTACTAAGAATCTTATTTAGCAAAAGTTTAAACATTTTGTTAAATTGATTAATATATAGAATACTAAGGATCGAATTACAAAGATTATCGAATAATTAATAATTATGTAGTATTTAAACAAATTAATATTACAATATTCTCTTTATAATTTACTATTTTAATCCCCACTTTTTATTTTTACTTTAAAAAAGCTTATTTCTAAACAATCTTTTCATTATCATTACCACCCATTTTCTTTTTCTTTTTTTTCTTTTTTATTTTTGCTATTGCAAAATAATCCTTCAAAATATATTCGTTTTCAAAAAAATTCGTTTTCAATACAAATATACCTTGCGTTAATTTCGAAGCCATCCAAAGATCAATATATTTCAAAACATTCCAAAAAGCGGCTTAAAAACGTTTCACTTTTTATAATCATATAATTAACGATTATAATATAAAACGAAAAAAGGATATTATACCTTTCTATTGTTATTGATTTTTGTAACCAAAAAATTATCTACTATTACATACAAATGTACCGACAAAAGCTAATATATATATATAAAGTATTAATAATATCGAGCTCCTTAGAAATCCGCGTTTTTATAACAAATTTTATCTTTTTATTTAACAATTAGCGATTTTATATATTGTATATACAAATAGAGATTCTTTAGCTTTTTAAACTAAATCTTTGTCACGGGATATGGCTATCCCTGGTGTTATTCCTGTACTTCTAGCACATTCCTTACTC
>NGKF01000025.1:16769-30001 GCA_002162555.1 Monilinia aucupariae | reverse complement strand
CTTATCCGTATTTGGGTATACTAGCCCCACCACAGTAGAGGCTACGTATCCTTTACCGAGGTAATACTTCTATCGAGGCACTATTACTGCCTTATATCACATTTATATATAGACCTTTAGCTATTAGAGTTTGAGGTCAAGTTAATCAAGCTTTTCTCTATTATATGAATCTAGTTCCCACTATCTACACTATTAAACCATACTTTTGTACTGTCTCTCGATTCCCACTACCGTGACTTATATCATACTATCGCATGATAATCTTTTTAACAAAAATATAAAAAATCGGGATAGAAAGAGTAATAGAAATGAAAGATACTATTTCAAATCTTTTATTGTTCGATTCACTATTATATTTAACCTTTAAAGAGTTAAAACCAAAATCTTTATTAGAATTCTATAAAATATAAATAATGTATTACTAAAATAATTATAATGTTTATTTTTAAATAAAGCAAAAAATCTTCATTTTTATTTTTATTTTAATCTTTATTTTTATCTTTATTATTACCTTTATCAAAAAAACCGGCTTGGAAAGAATAAAAAGGAAGGAAATTGAAAGAATAGAGAAAAAGAGAATGAAAAAGCAAAGAGCAGCGATAAAAGCAATAGAAAAGGGAAACGAGGATGTGGAAAGAGTATTCCAAAAACAATTTAAAAGAATCAAAAGAAAAAGAAAAAACAAAAAAAAAAGGAAAAACAAAAGCAAAAGAAAAAGGAAGAAAAAGAAAAGCAATATAACAACGAAAAGCGATTAATGCTTTCTAAACACAAGAAAAGTTCCTGGCCCGGAAGTTGCAAGCACAACGAAGTATATTAATGTTGATATTGTTGATATTATTATTGTTAGTATTATTGATATTATTATTGTTATTGTTGTTGTTTTTGATAGTTTAAAAAATCGAAGGATTAAGGGATCAAAGCTATTATTATATAGCTGCGCAATAGAAATCATAACAAAACAATAATATATTACAAAACGATTAAATACAATAAATACATAATGAATACTCTTAATTATAATCGTTATTGCTTATAGGATCGAAGATCCAGGCATTTATAGAATTACTAATTTATACAACTACTCGCGAGGAAATTGTATATACATCATTAGATTATTTTCCGTTTATTTGTTTACATTAACAAAGGATTATACAAATAGCGCACAATTATAGATTCATTTATTTTGTTTGCTTTGTAAGCAAATTATATATTGCGCATATGATTTGAGGGGTATATCACGCTAAAAGCATAAAGCATATAGGAAGTACGTATTTCTTCTAATAATAGATGCACAAGCATTCTAAAAGCATATATACATTAAAATGCCCGAATACACTAAAATATACTGTGAGACTATAGAATGGCTCCGATCATTCGGACCTAACACCTTTACATAACCTCGCCTCTTATAAGGAGTATTTATACTCCTCTCACTCTGTATCTTAGATCATTATATTATATTTTGTTTACTAAGTTTTATTTTTTTTATTACCCCTTTTTTTGATTATGTATATATCCATTATAATCTAGATTATTCATTCTAATTATCTTTCCCTTTTTCATCATTCATAACCGTCCTAGTTGACCCTAACCCCTACTCCCTTCTTGTTGTATTGCTTTTTTTCAAAAAGCTATTCTTTTTATTGTTGTTTTTACCCTTTATCTTTTTCTCTTTTACATTGGTAACTTATATAAAAACAAAGGTTTATCCAAAATTAATTATTTATAAAAACAATATATAACTTTAAATTCTTTTCGATATATCGAAGTATTTTGTAGAGAATCCAAAGTATTGGAAAAGTTGATGAAAAAACTATGAATAATAATGGTATAGAATTGTATTCTTTAACAAGGATAAAAAAAGAGCAAAAACGATAAAATAGATTATATTTTGAAAAAAAGGAATTTAAATCATAAACAATTATATTCTCGTTCAATATTAATCATTTAAATGTAATAACAATAGAGATAAGATTTGATAACGCTTATATTACAAATCGAACAACAATACGAAATGATTATAGAATTAACAATTACTACTAAAAACAATAGTTTTCTATCACGGAGGATAGCTACGAATATATAATGAAGTGATATTAGAAAGGGATAAAGGTATAGGTATAAAACAGTGATTGTATTGTTGTTTGTTTTTCTAAATATAGGATTCATCTGTTCTTTATATACTATATATATATGATTACATGTGATTATATATGATCATTGTATAGCTTTGTAATCATAAGGATCTATAGTATTATAAGTTATAATATAATCGTATAATAATAGTTACAGGTTCAATTAATCGATATGTTAAGCTCGGTTGATACTCCGATGCTTTTAGCGTCGGCAGATCAAAAGCGATTAGTGTGTTTGTGCATCTTTGCGTATATATGCTTTAGCGTATGTATGCTTTAGTGTGCTTGGGCATTTTAATGTATGTATGCTTTAGTGTGTTTGTGCATCTATTACCGGAAGATCCAAGTAATATGTAAGAGCATGATGTTTAATAAATATGTGCTTTTTATATGCTTTACACTTTCAGTATGATATACTCTTTAGATCATGTACTATGTATATGATTTGTATACAAAGCAAACAAAATGAATGAATCTATAATTATACACTATTCGTATAATTCTTTGTTGATGTAAATAAACAAACGGAAACTAATTTAATAATGTATATGCAATTTCTTTACAAATAGTTGTATAAATAAGTAATTCTATATAATTCTATAAATGCTTGAATTGTTAATTCTATAAGCAATAACAACCATGATTAAAAGCATTCATTATATATTTGTTATATTTGATTGTTTTGTAGCGTATTATTGTTTTGTTATGATTTTCATTATCCGGCTATATAATAATAGCTTTGATCCTTCGATCCTTCGATTCTTCAAACTATTAAAAATAGCAACAACAATAACAATAACAACTAATAACAACAATATTAACAATATCAACATTAATATACTTTGCTATACTTGCAATTTTTGGGCCGGGAACTTTTTCTATATTTAAAAATGTCACGCTGAAGAGCGTAAGGCACGTGAGAAGCACGTGTTTACTGAACATCATGCTCTTACGTATTACTTGGATCTTTCGGTAGTAGGTGCACGGGCATACTAAAGTATACGTACGCTAAGGTACCCGAGCCCATTAAAACATACATATGCAAAAGTGTTTGAGCATACTAACCGCTTTTGATCTGCCGGCGCTAAGAGCATTGGAGTATCAACCGAGCTTGGTATATCCATTAATTGAATCTGTAATTATTAGTATACGATTACATTATGATTTATAGTATTGTAGATCCTTATAATTACAGAGTTATACAATGATCACATATAATCATATATAATTATGTATATATAGTATATAAGGAATAGATAAATCCTGTATTTAGAGAGATAAATAATAATACAATTATTGTTTTATATCTATACTTTTATTTTTTTCTAATATTACTTTATTATATATTCGTAATTATTCTTCATGATAGTTATAAACCCGGTTTGTACTCGAAATCTTTATAATAACTACAATTCGAATATCGATATCATACAATTCCTCTTTTCCTTTTAATCCTCAATCATTTTTTATTATATTCTCATCTTTCAATAATCATTCTTTTCATTATATCAAATATCATTCTCAATAGCTAAACAAATTGATCCTTTTGATACCTATTATTTAAAAACATTAATTGCTTTAAATACATTTGGAATAATATCGATCCGAATACTTTAAACTTTTCCAATTACCAATTCCGTAATTGGTTGAGCGCTAATTTACCCCAAACTTTTTCTATGAATATTATAATTTTTGAAAAGAATTGTAAACGCTATAATCAATATATTATAAACCTTGAAGTTTACAATCGATACACTATTAATATCGAAATAAATAAAATGCTTAAATCTAAACTTCCTGTTGATTTTATTTCTACTATATTCGAAGATCTTGCAAAAACCTTTTTACTTATAAAGAAAATCTATAGGATTTAAAAGAATAAATATAATCAAAATCATAATAATTTCCGCTATGTGTTCGATTGGATTATAACAATAATCGATTTATTCTATACCTTGGAAATCTCTCAGAATATTATGCAAAATTATATTTTGAAACAAATTATTGCTTATTTACATATAAAAATTGCTTCTATTGATTTAATAATCTTAAGGATTATTTAAACCAAATATATCGATTATTTGAATAGTATATACAATGGATAAATGGATCTAGTGAAATAATATAAAGAATGAGAATCATTTTATGCCCGAGTATTAATCTACGATCTTCTGGAAATCAAAGGAATTCGTGGATATGAATAATTCTTGGAAGTATTTAGCAAACTAGCTGTCGGAATATGGATCATGTGATCGGGGATCATGTGACTACAGGTCACGTGACCACCGATGGTCGGACATAGGAGATAGGTAACTGGGATCATGTGACCGAAGGTCACGTGATCATGGGACCGTGCCACTAATGCATCGGCACTAGTGGAAGGAAGGAATATAAATAGGTTTACTTATACCATAGTCTTACAATCTTCAAGCCGTTTTTATCATATTGAATTATAAATATATGAAAAGTAACTTTATTCATGTATATATAATCGAAATCTTTTTTTTGAATTTATAGTTTTTTCAATACTAATTAGTATAAATTCACAAATTAAAAAACAAAAATTTCGAATTCGAAAGGTTAATTTTAAAAAGGCACAAACTCTTTTGCGTTAACAATTGCTTTTGTGTGTATAGGCATAGAAATTACGATCTATCGATCAATTATATTATATATTCGATAAATTACTCGATTTCTATATATTAACTATAATAGTATCATTTATATCTTTAGAATTCAACAATTAAAGTATTATGTTTTCAACAATTTTTATAATATTAATTCGAGCTAAACAAAATCATACAATTCTTTACTTTATACTTTTTACTTTATACTTTTTTACCCCACACTCTACTACAGCACACTAGTATAGCAATACTAGTACAATATTCTTAACGTACAAACCATTTAGCTTTATTATAATTTCACTCAACATTCAAATTTGAAAACATAAACTTCAACATAATATCTACGTATAATCCATAATCGCATTTCATTTTTAATAATACATTTTGATTCAACATCATTAATTCTATTTGTAAACCAAAATTTACTCGAAACAGTCGATCGCTAATTTTAAAACTTGAAATCGAAAATCATTACCAAAAACCATTTTATATCTAATTACCCTATATTTATCTTATTATTCTTTTATACAATAGAATCATTTTTTTATATTTACTTTATTATTTATTTGCATTTCTACACCTTTATATTATAATGTTTATATATCTTCATAAATATAATATAAACAATATAAAAATAAAAAAGATATTGTTAGAAAGCGTAAACAATATATTTCGTTTACCCCTATCGAAAGATAGATTTGTATTATCAAAAGAATTAATAGTTTACAACAAAATCAATAATTAATTGTTTATTAAATAATAAGAATTTTACAAAAAAAGAATTATAATTAATAAGTTAATATCTAATAATATCCGTGTATTTATTAAATACAAATATTATTTTTATTAACATTAAACGGACTTATTAAATAAAAATGTATTCGAAGATTACAAAATATTATTTGCAAGATTTTTATTATTTCAATTCGCAAATATCAATAAAAACTTTTTATATCGATTATAAAAAGAATTAAACAAATACAAAATATAAATAAATCCAGAAACAAATAATAAGATTAAAATATAAACAATATTATTTGTTATTTTATAAATAATTAAGTATTACAAATAAATAAATAATGAAATCGCATATTATTATAACGCTAATATTTATTTCAAATCATTTTTTGTTCTTTAATAACTTTATAAAATAAAAGCTATGGTTGAAAAAGATGTAAATCGTTTATTATCGAAAAAAACTAAAAAAAAGAAAACAAAAGAACAATATTTAAAAAAAAGAAAAAAAAAAAAAGATTTATTATTAATCTTGCTTTTTTCAAAACCTTCCAAAACATTTTATTTATTAATATTATCAACTAATAAACAAATATCATTTCTATTCCCTAAATTATTAATAAAAAAATTAAAAAGTAAGGCGGTATATAATAAACTTTTCGATATATTAATTAATAAGAATAAATAATACAATACAAATAATATTTGAAGCTAATATTACAAAAATAACGATAATGATTTATCTATCAAAATCCAAAGTAATAAAGAATATAAAGATAATCCATTAGAATCAATATTATCTCGATTATCGAATAAAAGCGATATACAAAAAACGGAACAAAGAATAACATTTAATCCTAGCAACTTTAATAGCTTTGATTTTTTCGATTTTGATCCCGAATCCAATTGTTTTAGCCCTTCGAAATGTATACCAAAGAAATATACAAAAAAAAGAAAGGTATTATAATTAAAATATAAGAAATAAAAATGAAAGATTAAGAAAAACAAATCCAATTTAAAACCAAAAGAAAAGTTATACAAAAAGGATTACAAATAAAAGATAGTACAATTAAAGAAAACCTACAATAAAAAAAAAAAATACTTCGATAAAAACAATGCTTTTAATTATAAATATTGTATTTTCATCTACAAATATTTCAAAAATAATATTTCGAATTTATATTTTAATAAAGCATTTGATTTTATATTAATAAGCGATACCAAGGATTTCTATTACAATAATATCAAAATTAAAGAATATAAAATAATGATGAAACTTTAAAAGATAATAAAACGAAACTTCGAAAAACCTTAACATTAATAGCGTATTATCAACCAATAAGAAACCATTCGATTTCATCAATATATCAATAAACATTTAAATCTTTTTACATTGAAAAACTTTCAGAATATAATAAAGAATTTAAAAGTATTATTTAAAGGTTTATTATTATTATTACAAAATAATAAATACTTTATTATCAAGATTGTCATTATTTACTAAAACATCGAAATATACCGAAATATACTTTACATCCCTAGTATTAACCCTACAATACTTCAAAAAAGTATTTGGGCCATAATTAATATATAGGATAGTAAACCTTAATCTCAAAAACAATTCTATATTAATCGCAAATATTACAATTCAAAAAACAACAATTTATTATATAAACCTAACCATTACCCTACAAAAACATTCGCGAAAATATTTTTCAAACTACAATAAAAGAATAAATCGTATTATATCTGCAAAAAAATAGAATATTGATCCGATAGATATACAAAAAAAGAAAAAGAACAAGTTCGCCAAGAATATCGAAAAAAGTTCAAAGGATCGAATATTATATTTAATTAAGTATATAAAACGTTTATCTTTGAAAAAAAGAAAGAATGCTTTGATAATTATTATAAAGATATAAATATCGAAGAATAAAATATATTTCTTTCAAAACGATACCCGGATATAGAATAATATATTATCGAAGAAAAGGAAAAAGAATATAAAAAAGATACGCAAATCTGGGCTAGCTTTTTTGGTTTTATCGATAACAAAGAAATCGCAATAAACTTGTTCAACAAATCCGCAGTATATATAATCACAAAACTGAAGATAATAAAACAGAAACCATTGTACAAATACAATAATACAAAGTTTTAAGGAATAATAATTGATATAAACATTATACAATAATCTATAATCGAATATAATTAATATTAAACATTCAAATTATTTGTTGAAGATATTCTACTCAACAAAGCGATAATAAAAACTATAAAGGTTGTTTTCGGAATAAATGCAGCAAATTTCATCGGATTCATCAAAATCGAATTGCTAATAAAAGATGTATAATTTTATATTCTTCATTCCAAAATATCCTTTTTATTTTTAATCATTGATATAAATCGATTTAAAGCATATTACAATAATATTACCGATATACTTGTATTATTAGTAGAAAACTTTCTAATAATCAAGAAATATAAATATTTTATACTATTATAGCATATCGATATTCAACAATTTATTCAAGAATCGATCGATATTAGTGAATATTACTTTACAGAAACAGAACTCCAAAAACTTTATTAAAGATTCGGCTATTTTGCGATATACAAATTCTATCGAGTATTACAACAAACAAAATATAATAATATTCTACAAAAGAATATTGATAAATTAACAAAATTCTATGAATATTGTCAAAAATACAGAAAATTACCCAGCAAATTCAAATTCAATTTTTGCAATAACATTCAATTTAATCAATCCATTATTGTTAATGTTATATATATTGATTCAAAATCAATCCTTTATATTATCGACAAAGCAATACAATTCCAAGCAATATAATAAATAACCAAAATGACTTCGAAACATATATAAAACAAATTGAAACAATGTTGAATAGATATATATATAGGACCTCCAGATCAAATCGTTTACAATACTAGCAACAACTTTATCAACAAAGAATTTACTAGCAATACAACAACGCTAATCATTACTACAAAAGCAATTCCGATCAAAGTATACTAATTAATTGAAATGGTTAAACGATATCACTTTTTACTTCAACAAACTTACAATATTATATATGCGGAAATACAAGGATTTGGTCTTATAAAGAATATAAGATTACAAATAACTATAAAAACAATCAATAACATTATAGAACCCAACGAACTAATACTTATACTTTTAGTATTCGGCATATATCTAAAAATAACCAACCTCGATTTAATACCTATTATTACATAACAATCATTAATATTTAAAAAAGCAATAACGGAAATTATAAAGATATATACTTAACAACAAGTTTCCGAAGCTTTGAAAGTACAAAATAAACCAAATATTACCCTAGTATATAATCTCCCATTAAACTCCGATATATTAGTATAAAGAGAAGGCCATTATAATGCTAATAAATAGATTGGACTATACAAACTTATTTCGATTAAGAACGAAATATATACAATTAAGATGCTAAACGGATCCAAATAGTTCAAATCCATAGTAGTTAAATTATTCTATTATATAGAACTATAAATAGTAATTCCATTAATAAAACAAACCTGGAGTATTATTAATGCAATATTACTTTTGGCATCGGAAAACCATATTATAAATAAGTTATTCCTTTTAATATATAATCCAACTTTTTTTATCGAATTACAATAAAAGGAGATTAATGGATTAATGGAAAATGGTGTATTCGAATTGGTTCGCTTTGATTTTATCTTATTCGGAACAAAAGTTTTCAATTTCAAATTCGTTGATGAAATGAAAAATGAAGGTATTAATCAAGCTTTCCACAAATTATAACTAGTTGTTTAAGCTTTTAAAGACTAGAATAAGAATATAATACTAATCCAATCATTTACTATTCAACAAATTAGTTAACGAATTATCCTTAGTGCCATAACTATTCTTTATATTCAAAACAAGAATATCAAAATGTTCATTCGGGATATTATACAAGCATATGTACAATTGACTTCAAATTTGGTTTGTAAGTTTTATATTCGACCACTACTCGAATTGGATGTATTGGAAGGATTCCTATTTCGAGTAATACGACCCTTTTATAATGTTCCGGAAGCTGGAAATCATTGATTTAGTATTTACTATAAATATTATACTAATACCCTTGGGATGATCCAATTAATATACGATCCGTATCTATTGTATACAACAATAAAGGATTCAATATTTGCTATTGTTGGACTTTAAATAAATGATATATTTATTGTTTGCAATAAACAATTTGCTATTTAAAAACAAAATCAACTTCAAAAAGCAGGATTTATAGTTAAAGATAGAGAAGAATTTACTATTAACAATCTACTTAAATTCAACGGCAACATAATTACATTTAATAAGGACGGAAGTATTTATTTTAATCAAAAAAAACAATATCAAAATCTTTAATTGGTTTAAACTTAGCTAAAGGATATGCTTGGAACACAAAGGAAACTTAGAAAGGTTGTTGTTCCGAAGGATCAATACGTTGTACAATGTGTACAAAAAGCATATATTGTCACTATAAGTCAACCTGAAGTATCTTTCGATTTATCTTTTGTTACTTAAGTAATTAATTCGAATAAAGATAATATAGATCTTTTTAATAAATGTATTTAATAGCAAATGAATAACAAAACAAAAGGTTTGAGATATATAACATTAGATCCAAATTCGTTGAAGTTAATAGTATTTATTAATGTATTCTTCGCTAATAACAAAAATCTTTTTTTATAGATCGGATATATCATTGTACTAATGAACAAATACAATAAAGCAAACTTAATCCATTAGTTTTCGATTAAATGTAAGAGAGTTATAAAAAGTATATTGGCATTAGAGTTATATACAATATCATTAAAATTCGATATTAATACCGCAATCAAAAGTACCATTAATAAAATCTTCATTAATTAGAAGATTCTATTTATAATTTGTACAAATTCCAAATCATTTTATCAATACTTTACGAAACTCGGAACAATATAGAAAAAGAGATTAATAATCGATGTGATAGCACTTCGATAATTGTATGAACGTAAAGAGATTGTAAAGATTAAGTGGATCGATAAAGAATCAAACCCAACAAATATTATAATCAAGTCAAAGACGTATTAAGCTTTAAAGAATCTCGTTGATAACAATATAATCAACATCAAAGTGACGGAATAGATAAAAAAAGGGATGGGAAAGAAAAAGATTTTTTTACAAAAAGAAAAATGATTTTTAAGGAGTTATTTGTTTTGTTTTTTTTGAAAATTGTTACCACAGACATAATCCAATCACTTTTTTAGAAAGTTGCCAATATCGGAATATGGATTATGTGATCGGGGATTCTATGACCATAGATTACGTAACCATCGATGATCGAATATAAAAGATAGGTAATTGGGATCATATAACCGAAGGTCATATGATCATAGGATTGTGCCACTAATACATCGGCACTAGTGGAAGAAAGGAACATAAATAGGTTTATTTATATTATAATCTTACAACCTTCAAGCCGTTTTTACTATACTGAATTACAAGTATATGAAAAGCAATTCTATTCATGTACACATGACCGAAATCCTTCCTTTGAGTTCATAGTTCTTCCAACACTAGCCCCAAATTGGTTGGAGCAACAATTAATTACTTTGAATATTGAAGATAAGAAAGGATATTATATTACTACCTTAGAACAATATAATAGCCTTTTCGTTGATTATATTAATCGAATAGCTTATAATCCTTTGTCAAAAAGATTCTTTGCCATTTAAAAACTAGAATTTCAACAATTATTCGGATTAAAGCGATAATTGAAAAGCAACAACGCTAACAACGCTATTTAGTATTATTTTTGTAAAGAAAATCAATTAATCGGTTCAGGTCATTGTTATAAGCCGGACAATTGCTGTATAATTGAACTAGCCTTTATCGATAAATGCATTGAATAGTCTACTCGGATTATTAGTGAAAAGCAAGTTAAGGAGATCAACAAACATATCAAAAACAAGAAATATAATAATCTTCGAAATATCCTAATCAAAAAAGAATGGCTTTTTATTACTTAAATCAATCAACCTTATAGATCTTTACAAAGAAAGGATTTCTATAATATTGCTTTTTGTACTATTGATCCGAACAAATATACTAGCGCTTTTGCTATACTTATAATCATTTTTATATATATATTAGCAAACTATATTTTGTTGAATAATTGCAATACTATATATATTGTTAACGATACAAACTTTCTAGTAAACGAAAAATATATTCTTAATGATATCTTGGATTATATTGAAGCAGAATTATTAAATTTGCTAATGGTTAATTGTAGCGAAAAGATAATCAAAGGAATTTTGCTAAATGGTACAGATTTTACACTGATTAATATTGCGCTTATTCCTGGTTTTCATACTAATCTCATATTCGAGACTCTACTTTATAACAAAGGTACTTAGTTTGATAAATTTGACGCTACTATTAAAATCAACGATTAGATTAATAACATTATTATTGCTTAATGTATTAAAAAGCATAATCTTATCTTTTTAAAATACAATGTTTATTACAATTATTCTAATAAATCTAATTTTTTTGTGAATATAAATATTATAATACTTATCGAAAACCAAAAGATTAATAAATATTTTCTTCGATTATACAAAATGGTAAAACCTTGGTTAGAATTAAATAATTTGTAGTATAAAAGATCAAAGCATTTTAGCAAAGAAGTATTAGAATATTTAATTAGAATGGTTAGAGGAGTACGGATTAAAGAAATCATTCAAATGAAATGCATTGATTGTTTATGTATATACGTTAAACAGGTTGTTTTACGCTTACTTAATAATTATTAATCATTTAAACCTTTTTATAAAGTTCAATGGGATTTGTTCGATTTTCCCTGTACTTATAACGAAGTATTATAATTGCTAATAATCAAGGATATATATAATGGAAAAATCTTTATTTTTATATTGATTCAAAAAACGTATAACAAAGTTTCTAAAATTTTAAAGAACTTTGTTGTATAGATTTATTGTAAATATAATCTTTACATTATAATGATCAAGCAAAACAATGATATATTCGTAATAAAAATCAAAAGTAATATTGCGTTTAAAAAATAAATCTTCGAAAAAGGTATAGAACTTGAACTCTCCCCTTTCTTTATGTATGAATTTAATGAAGGAGCGAAACGCGTAAAATAAGAAATCATTACTAAACAAATTAAAATGTGCACTTCAATTGAATTACTAGATAAAATATAGATAGAGATCGCTTTTACTGCTATTTATTTATATAATATTAATCTATTAAAAGCAAAAGGTTGGAAATGCTTTAACGAAGTAATTGATTCTTGGTTTAAGCAATACTATAGGTGATATTCATCATCGTTGTTACGAAAGATTATTAACGATCTTCGTTCCGATTGGAATGCGATATATAGATATGGTTGCTATGTATACCCGTTGGATAAAGAAAGAGAAACTAGGATTAAAGTAAAATGGTATAAAACTAATCCGTAAGCATACATTAGGTATTTGGTCGGATATATTCCTACTACAACAATCTTTTGTATTTGGATCCCTAACTCTTATTCTAAGGAATTTTTGTATGGTCAACACCGGTGCTGACCACTTTTGACAGGGGTAGTATTGACCATAGTAAATTTACTAGTTTGGTCAACACCCTTTATTTTACAATCCATTTGAGATA
>NGKF01000024.1:800507-832046 GCA_002162555.1 Monilinia aucupariae | reverse complement strand
TTGGTGTAAAATGGTGGCCGGAATGGGGGGGTGGCCGGGAAGTAGGGTAGGGGACTTAACTCGCAAAACTTTATAAATTCGTAAAATATTGCATTGCATAATAGATATTCAAAAAATAATCGGAAAATCGCTTTCTATTTGTTAACTTTACAAAAGTTAATAAGTATAACAATATCAAACTTTGAAAAGTTTAAAAAAAAAGCTTTGGGATTCAATATATAAAATAAATATTTGTTTAAAAATAAGTTAAAGAATATACTTTATCAATAAATTATCGATAACAAAAATGAACGTTTGGAATTGATTTTTTATTTATATAATGCATATGGTTACAAAGAAATGGAAAGTATATTCAACAAAATTTATTAATTATATTATTAAACGAATATATTTTAAAAAGTTAAAGCGTTTATTAAAGCTTATCCTAATTATCAATTTTGCAAATTAAATTTTAAAGAAAAGCCATTATATTCAACTTAGATCAGTATATATTAGATCAAATACAGTTTAAATATCATTTATATGCTTACTAACAATAGCTATAAATATTTAGTAGTTCTATATAATGATTTTTCTGGATAAATTGAGGCAAAGCTTTTGCGCATTACCAATTCGAAGAATATTGTATTGTTTTTTTGGAATATTGTTTGTTGATATAGTATATTTGGAAAAATCGTTGTAGATAAAAAGCTTAAAAACAAAGATTATATAAAATATTTTGCAACAAAATATAGAATCAATGAAATCCAAATCTCAATATACAATTTGAAAACAAACGAAGCAATAGAATATAGATATTAATTATTAAAGAATGGTTTAGTTAAAGCAATAGAAAAAAAAGGAAAATAGCTTTAATATTTGAACACTATCTTAATAATTAATAGGGTTACTATTTATAAACCTATTAATCTTATCCTTTTCTATATAATCTATAATCAATATTCTATTCTATTAATCGAAACTAAATATTATATATAAAAAGTTTTAGATTAAGATATTGTAAAAACAAGATTCGATTTGTTCATTATTTATATATACCAATTTGAAATAAAGGATAAGAATATTTGGGAAATTGCATTATACAAAAAACGTTATCAATTCGATAGAAAAAAACGCTTTAATAAAGATTACAATATAACAAAAAAAAATATTAAACAAAGCGATATAGTTCTACATAATGATTTATTAAACAAAATCAATATATTAAAAAAGCGGAAATTTGTATATCGATGGTTTAGACTTTATCGAGTGATAGAAGCAAATATAAATAAAAGTATTTATATTTTAAAAAAGTTGAATAAAATTTGTTTATATAGAATTTATATAAGCAATAGATTTAAAAAGTTTATTTAATATAATAATATAGTTATTCCAATAAAGCTGAATAAGGTTGAAAATAACGATTTGGAAATTGAAGATTTTTTGAAAGTTTTAGTTCTTTTGTTTAAAAGACTTATTGAACAAACTCTAGAAAGTATAAATTAATTAATAAACGATAATTCAATATCTAAAAAAAATTAATTGTTTTGTTAATTTAATCTAGTTATCAAAATCCTTTTTCGCAAATTAAGATCTATATAAACAAAATCTTGAACTTTTCAAATTTGATACAAAGCTTCAACTTTAAAATCCAGTTTTATTAAGGATATCAATCTATATTATTATTCGATAAATTGACCAAATCTTTGATGTTGTTGTTTGATGGATTAATCAAATCCTTCGAGGTTGTTATTCGAAACTATTTGCAATCTATTATTTCATTTCAAATAAATAAATTATTTGTTATCAAAAACAATATCATTCACTAATAAATAAAGCAATTATTTTATTAATAAAATGATTTCCATTTTTTTCTATTTATATCAAATTATTTGTTTTTCTTTATTGATTATTTATATTATATATTATCCTCGTTTAATTTGTTTTTTTATTATATCAATACTTTTTTTTCTTCTTCATTTTAATCCCTTTTTTCAACAACAACAACCTTTTCCATATACTATACTTTAATCTTCACATCCTTTTTGTATCAACAACTTTATAATTCTTTATTTCGATATTAATTCTTTTGTTTTTAAATAATTGTTTTTTTTTATTAATCTATTAATTCTTTAGTCTTTTTTATACTTATAAATCTCATTTTCTTTACAAAATTCTTTATATTTTTATACTAAATCTTTTGTATCTCTTTGCTTTATAGTATTACAATTTTTCATTTTTGTTATATTTTTTATTTTTCATAATGAATAAGCCAAGATCTTCATCAATTAAGAAGATTAAACATAATAAAGCTGATCAACGATTTGCAACCTCTTTAACTATTACTAAAGCATAGCATACAGAAAAATTCAATTACCTTTCGCAGATTCTAAAATAATGCAAAAACCGACTTGTTAAATTGCAATATAATATATATATTTTCTTTAATTATTTCGTATTGATTTTGCAATATAAATTTAAAAAAATTATGAATAAATCGATGACCAATATAATCCAGAATAAAGTGTAATTTATTGTTAATATCTTTTAAAAAGAATACTTGAAAAACAATATTATTATTATCAAAAAAATAAAAGATGCTCAATGCAAACATAAAGAATATTTAAATAACATTATGAACCATTAAGTAAGATTTCCTATTGATAGATTTTTAGCTTTATCGCTCATTTTCAAATAGAATTCTTGGTTTATTGAAAATCTATATATTATTATTAAAACTTTCGGATCTACAAATATTATCGATAATATTAATAATAAACTAATATACTGGTTATCAAAAGTACAAAAACAAAAACATTGTATTGATCGATAGATTATATCTTTTAAGTTCAAAGAAATTGTTCTAATTATATCGAAGAAAAAGGGTAAAATAAAATGAATTAATAAGAAAGCCAAAAACTTGGGCTTTCTTTATAATAAGTATAATCTATTAGATATTGATAATGAACAATACCGATTAAAAACGCTTCCTCGATTTATATTTATATTCGAGATTGAGAATATAAATTTGAATGTTTTTATTAAGTTAATAAATCACAATATAATAATTTGGGAATATTTGGGCATTAATATTCTAGCCAAAAAAACTAACCGCAAAGCAAGCTTAATAAACGCTATGATAGTTCATTATCAAACTTTTACTAAACCTAACAATTATATTATTGAACATCAAAAGATCGATAAATATATTACTCTTAAAGTATACAAATGTCCCTCCGCAATTATTAACAATAATCTCGTATAGTTTCAAACTTTATTAAAAGAATATATTACTAAACAAATCGAATAGTATTAAATAATTGAATTAATTATTTGCTATTTGCCAAATATATATTTATATTATATTCAACAATTGGCAAATATTTTCGATTTAGAAATTGTTTGTTACAAAATGAAAAAGTTTGATAGTAGATTAACGGAAATTTGTACGAAAAGAAATATAATCAATAAAATATATATTTTTAAAGAGTTTTATAATTGGTTTAAATTTTATGCCATTGTAAAAAAAGTTTGATATCAACAAATTTTTAGTTTATTAGCTTTTTAAAAGCCTTTTTTTAATATAATAGATTCTTTTGTATATTTAAATGTTTACAAAGAGTTATCGCTAACAAAATTTGTTTGGATCTCGATTTCGATACCGAACATTTTCGATAATTTAATCAAAAATGATATTCGATTTTTGATTAAGATGTACTAATATCATTATCGCTGAAAAAAAAAGGATTATAGCTTTTTATATATAGCTTATTTCTTTTCAATGCAACAAATTGTACGCGTTGATTTGGCTTTTTAGCAAAGAGCGGTTTTGCAAAGATTTAATAGAGAGTATTGCTTATTAACAATTCTTTTTTTTATAATGAAATATACTTCAATTAAAAATTCTAATCATTTGTTTATATATAGCAATGCTTTGAACATTTTTGGCTCGAAAAAGAAATGCAATTTGTGTAGCATAACTATATCCTTTGTTTTTTATAATAATTATAAAATCGAGTATCAAACCTGTTTCTTTTTTATTTTAACGAAAAAAGCTAATACTTCTTAATCGATTGAATCAATTAAAGCTTTCCTTAAAGCTTCACTATTTAATATTAAAGAATGGTAATCATTATCATTCAAAACTAACTTTAAAGATTACAAAACTATAAAAAAAATGCAAAATTGAATTAAAAGATCATTATAAATCCAATAGATATATTGGTTTTAAAAGCAATTGTTAAGATTAATGCAATTACTATAAGCACTAAGCTTTTATATGCTTTTATAATTCTTTATATAATTATAATATATAACAACAACGATCAATCTTTGCTTTTTTTTAAAAATGATATATTATATTCAGCGATACTCAAATTACATCGTAATTTAATGCCAATCTTTAATAAAAATGTATCGAAAAGAAGGAGATTTGTAATATTTAACTTTCCGGTAAATGCTCATATACTTTTTGTATATTCTATTAAATAAACATTTATGGGAATTTTGTTTTGGGATAATACATTAGTAAAGAAAAACGCTTTGGAATTATTGCAAAAACCAAAAAAGCAATTTAATTTGTAATACAAAGAATCGAAAAAGAATATCTTGGCTTTTTTTGTATAGATTTTTAAGAAAATAAAAAAACAAAAGAAAACATATGAGAAATACTTATTTTTTAATTGCTTAACAATAGTTTATATATCAAAACTAAATATCGATCTTTTTATAAATAAAGAATTCATTGCTTTTTTTCATTTTATCTTTAATAATTAGAAATTTGATCGTTTGCATTCCCTAAGCCTTAATATCTATAATTCTTAAGATAAATCCTTTGAAAATAATGAAAATCTAGGATTTTTAAAGAAAAGATAATGTATTAAAAAAAAGAAATTATTACAATAATTTATTCGTAAATCAAAACCGTTTTGTATATTGAAAGAATTGCTTGCTATGTAAAGCAAATGATTGTAGGTTCTCGAAATGTTTGAAATTGAAGTAATGGATTCGAAGTGCAATAAATTTGCAAAAAGATACTTTGCGAATTTGTAAAGTATAATAACCGATATTGAAGGATATTGAATCGATGGATTTTATTAAAGCATTTTGTTAATATAACGAGATGAGTATATTGGTTTATTTATTGGTATATAGATTTGATTAAATTTGTTTTTGCGGTTTTCTTTTGTTTTTTGTTTTTGATTGATCGAAATCAATTAATAAATAAAGTAAAAAGGAATGTAAAATTGTAGAATAGCTCCGATTATTCAAATTTAATACCTTTATATAACTTCGCTTTTTATAAAGAGTATTTATACTTTTTTCACTTTGTATTTTAAATCACTATATTATATTTTGTTTACTAAGTTTTATCTCTTTTATTACCTTTTTTCTTGATTGTATATATATCCATTATGATCTAGATTATCTATCTTGATTATCCTTTCCTTTTCCGTCGTCCATAACCGTCCTAGCTGACCTTAGCCTTTACTCCTCTCTTGTTATGTTGCTCTCTCTCAGAAGGCCATTCTTTTTGTTGTTGTTTCCACCCCTTACCTTCTTCCCTTTTACAATACAAAAACGTTGATAAAAACAAAACTAAAAAGATTAGCTTTTAATTGTTATAAACGTTTATTAATATACTGGATCTCAATTACGTTTAAACAACGTTTTTATTATTGTTAATGAAAAACCTTTAATTCTTTCGATATATAAAGCTTTTTAAAAGGCTTTTTCCAAAGCCGATTCGAATGTATTACTACTTTACTATTTATACAATCACAAAATTATATTGAAGGGTAAAAAGGAAAAAGCTTTGAAATATAATTCATTTTATAAAATATCGTTGAAATAATTAGAAATTGTTAAAGAATATCTAATTGATAATTTGGTTAAAGGATTTATAAAGTTTAATTAAGCTTTTTATACAATATTCGTTTTGTTTATTCGAAAAGCTAATAATGCATTTCGATTTTGTATCGATTTTTGTTTATTGAATTTTCTTATCTGTAAGGATCGATATTTTTTCCCCTTGATCAACAAAATGCTTATATATTTTGCTAATACAAAGATTTATATAAAACTCAATATTCATTAAATTTTTTATTAGATCAAAATGGATCTTGCCTTTGAAGAATATATTATGTTTTATATACGTTACAATTCTTACAAATGCAAAGTTATATTATTTGGCTTTACAAATAACTTAGCAATTTATTAGAAATATATAAACAATATACTTTTCGATTATTTAGATATGTTTTGCATTGCCTACTTTAACGATATTCTAATCTATTTTAAAAACAAAAAAGATCATCAAATTTAAATCAAATTAATCCTGGCTCGATTCGAAACCGTTGGCCTTCAAATCAACCTCAAAAAGTGTAAATTCAATATTAAACATACCAAATATTTCGGATTTATTATTTTTATCGAAAATGTTAAAGTTGATCCAGAGAAGATAAAAGTAATTAAGAATTGAATGTACTCTACGATCGTTAAGGGAATCCAATCATTCCTTAGTTTTTGCAATTTCTATCATTATTTTATTAAAAACTACAATATTATAACCAAACCTTTGATAAAGCTTATCAAAGTTAATACCCTATTCCATTTCAACGATTTGTATCACAATATATTCAACGTTTTGAAACAAAAGTTTATTTCCGTTTTTTTGCTTTAGTATTACGATTATAACCTTCCTTGTATACTTGAAACCGACATTTCAAATAAAATAATCGCCAATATACTTTTTCAAAAGTATAATAACGATTAACTATTTGTAATATACTTTTTCAAAACTATGGTTTTTATTGAATTGAATTACAAGATTTATAACAAAAAGATATTATCGATAATACATTCTTTTAGCTATTGGAAATCAAAACTAATTGGCTCTTTTTATCAAATTCGAATTTATATAGATTACAAAGCTTTGGAATATTTTATAACCATTAAAACTTTGAATGTTTAACAAACTTAATAAACCGAATTGCTAATTGATTATAACTTTGTTATTATGTACTATCCCGATAAAAACAATCCTTTTATCAATACTTTTATATATTGCGTTGATAAGTTTGATATACAAAATCAAACGAAAAAGAAAAATCGCTTTTAATAGTTTATAAAGGATAATCAAATCGATACAAGGATTATACAAAACAATTTAAAGAAAAAAACCAATAACAATATACTATTTATTATAAACCTAACTTCTATCGCTTTTTATTTCAATATTATTAATCGTATTCTTAACGCTAATCGCTTTTTTGATAGTTTATAAGCTTTACAAATCGAAGTATTTAAAAGCCATAAACATTTTATTTTTCAAGATAGTTTATTATTGTACAACGATTGCTTAATAATACTTAATTCGGAGAATCTTTATATATTCCTTATTCGAAAGGTTTATAATTCAATTTCTATAATATATCTTGGAATCAAAAAGATTTACTTTTTGTTATTAAAACAATACTACTAATCCAGTATATTTACAATAATTGCTCAATATATACGCAATTGCTATATTTGCAAATGTAGTTTTATATTGCAAGATTATACTTTTGGTTTGCTACACTTGCTCCTTGTTTTTGAATGAGTATGGCAAAATGTTACTATAAACTATTACAATTTTAATAAAGATAAGTATGATTACAATAACGTTCTTATAATTATTGATCAATTGATAAAATAAACCATTTCTATTTCTTGCCATAAAGAAATTGATTTATATAAATAAGCTAAGCTTTATCTATATTATATTTATCGATATTACAAAGCCCTCAAATCGATTATATTGAATAAAAATCTTCAATTTATCTCAAAGTTTTAATAAGAATTTAATCGATTATTAAACATTAATATCAAACTCTTCATCGTTTATCATTTTCAAATAAATGATTAAATAAAGATTTATAATCAATATTTGCAATAATGTTTATATTTATTCGTTAATTATTATCAAAACAATTGATCGGAATTCTTGCTTATAATAAATTATGTTCAGTTTATTCTTTTATACAAATCTTTTAAAGGTTTATTGCTTTTTAAAGCTCTTTACAATTATCCCTTATATAATAGTTGGGATTGGAATATTAAAAATAATTTTTTAATAAGAAATGTAAATATTCAGAACGCTTACAAATTTGTTGAATGTAATTAAACAATTGTTGCCTGCACCAAAAAAGATATTTTTTGAGTTTAAAAAAAGATAACCCGATCTACTAATTTGTATTGTTATACCATAAACTTCGATATCGGAGATTATATATGGTTGAATATAAAGGATTACTTTACTTAGCAATTTTTCAAGAAGTTTAATTACTTTATTTAAAATCGATTTAAGATTGTAAATCGAATAAATAGCTCTTTCCGCTTCGAATTTTCTGTTATTATAAAGATATACTCAATGTTTCCGTTCAATAAGCTCCGAAAAGCTTATAATAACCCTTTCTCTAATTAAGTTTAAAAGCTTTCATCGTTTATTAATATTACTAATGATTCTAAATAGGAAATAAAGAAAGTTTTTGCTATTAAGAAAACCCGCAATTTTTTATGATATTATGTTTTTTGATTCAACGTTAACGCCGATTTTACTTGGTACTCCGCTTTTGATTTGAAAACTGCTTTTTACAAGTTACGTAATTTTTATTGAATAAACTTTATATTGCTTGATCTTTTTGCCTTATTGCCCGAATAGATCAAACTTTACAAAAATGGAGAAGACGATTACGATTATATTGATAATAATAAACCTATGTTCGCCATCAATTAAATACGTTTCTTTCAAACTATTTCGTAATCATGGTTACTTAAAGAAATCCTTATATTATATCAAATTATCGTTATTATTACTAATACCAATTAAAGTAACGCAATCCTCGATATAGTACAAAGAAAAAAGGAATCTTTAAAATAAATACAAAATGATTAATCCTCATTATTTTACTTAACCAAAAGACAAATAAAACTATCAAAAAAGAAAAAAAAAATATTATTCATCTAAAACGAAATACCGCCTAAAATGCTTTAATTTCTAATTATAACTCCAAAGCCATTTTTTTCAACGCTTATCTACGCTTTTCCTTTTGTTCAAGTTTTTTGCATACCCGATATCTTTCCAATTCCTCTTCGTAGATTCTTTCTATACGCTCCTTCTCCTCCTTCGCCAGAATTCCTTTTAACGCTTTTTTCAAAAACTTATGTTTAAGTTTCGCTTGCAAAACCATTTTTTCCTTTGTTAACAATATCGCAAAAAACGATTAAAAAAAGAAATAACTTATCTTTACTCCTTATTCGTAAATCGATAATGCTTTACAATATTTTAGAAAATCATTTAACAATTAACCCTTTGGAACCTTTTTACATTTTTGCTTTTGATTAAAACAAAAAAAGCAAAATTCTCCCTTTTGCCCTGGCATAATATAACATTTTTCCTTTAAGTTCTCTACAAAGCAATTCCGCATATATAGTACATATATGCTTTCAAAATCCTTAAAATAATTATTAATAACGAACAACAATTTCATTAACAATTTCAATAACGATTTGATAAATCCTTTATACAATTTACAATATATCGTTCCAAATATATTGTCGTTATCATCCTTTGATTAACTTAGAGTTTTCGCAATAAGCTTTTTGCTATTGCTATTGGCCTAAACCAACATCGCAAACATTCGATTTTATTACTATTATTGTTACTATTTCATCGCCGATACCTAATTTTGTTGTTATTGTTGTTGTTGTTTTAACGCAGTTTTTTGTTATAAAGAATCCTTATTAACAAAATTTTGTATTAGCGATTTAAATACTCGAATATATATTATTGTTGTATCAAATTAATATTATTGTTTAATATTTAAAAAAAAAGGAAAGTTAACCTATAGGATTAATTAAAAAGCTTTGTTTATCGAAACCATTATTGCTTTCCGCTACTTCATTTTCTTTATCATTTTTATAATCTTGTTTTTAAAAAAAAAAGAAAAAAAAGAAACTTCGATTATAATAAACGCTTTTAACTTCGATTGCTTCGCCATTAACATTGCTCACACATTCATTGCATTTTCACATTGCCTTTGCTTTTTGGTAAAGCTTTCACTCAATAACCTTTTTATTATACTCAACATAAAATTGTTCGATTTATTAGTATAGAAAGATATACTTAAAGAAATAATGAATTTAATAAAAAAATTAAAATAATTTGGATATAGATTTAGATTTATAATAAAAAAAGCCTTTGTTATATGCCCTTTCTCAATATAAACATTACTTTGTTGTTTCGAAATATTGAATAAGTATTTATTTCGTTACAAAATGTTTATATACATATTATCGCTTAGAAATAAACAAATACAACTATATATCTTACAACAATAATCGCAAAGTTTACAATAAACGCTTTTTGCTTAATCTAACTAATTGATAAATATTATATAAAGTATAATACAGGATTCAATATTATCAAACTAATCTAATAAAGAATCTACACAAAAAAATACAACAAGACATATCTAATCACTTTTACAACGACGACGCGATACATTTCACTACCGGTAGATACGCACGACGATACTTTACGAACTCCGCAAAGTTTTGACGCCCGCGAAAGGTATACGGAACGTGCTTTTCAAATCCGAATAGCGGAAATGAACTCTACTATATTTACAAAAGCGATGCGGATAGTTGATAGCAATTATACGCAATAATACAACCCTTTTTTGCTTACCCTTTTTTAGTTTTAAACTAAAACAAGGACAAAACCTACACTTTTTCTTTCCATTATATTTTGGGGATTGAAAAAATCAACAACTCTCCAAAGAATCAATAAGCTTTTACAAAAAATCGAACAACAAACAACAACCCGCTATAAGTTCATAAACGTATTTGTTAACTCTTTAGAAAGAATTGTTAAAACTTTTATTCAAAAAAAGATATATATTATTTTGCCAATCCAAAAAGCAATCTTGAAATGTATAGCAAACACTTTTACAATAAATATAATCTTTAAAAGCAAAGAAAGCTTTAAAATCCCTAAAACAAAAGAAAATATAATAATAACTTTGCTTTTTATAATTTAAACAAAAATCGTTAAAACTCTCAAAATCGATAGATCTTCAATCGCTTCTCAAAGTGAAGTTTTTAAAGCAAATTTTGCAAAGAAAAATATTGCCAAAACAATAAAAATAAATAAACGCATCCTTGCTAGATATATTCTTTTTTGCAGGTTTACGTTGCAATAACTCTTTTTTAATCTGGAAAAACTTAATTAAAGCTATCCCGGGTATTAAAGATAAAAACATCTCGGAGATAGTAGAATGCAAATCGGATTGAATATTATACTCTAAATCCCTGAAAATAAGAGATACTTTAATAAAGAATATTTATAGATTAAAGATCTATAAAATCATTGAAACTATACGCTTTGATTTTTTAGAGATGTAATATAGCCACTATGTACGTTTAGTACCAAACACTTTGTTTAATGCAATTAACGAACAGATCGAAATCATTAAAAAGATGATAAAAAAAAAGGCCCGAATCCAAATCGGCATTACCCCGGTTAAATGCTTTAAAAGTTTTGGAAACGATGCGGAGAACATTTGAATAGTTAGTTTTATTACCTTAATTATTCCTTTTTGTTTATTTGAAGTTATCCCTCTTTTTTACTTTTTTACCCCTTTATAACCAAATAAAACTTTACAAACAAAACTGCTAAATTTATTGTAATCTTTATCATTGTATAAAACCTATACAATGCAATAACTATAGTATCGCAAAAACTAAATATTAAAGATTAATGTATAAGCTATACCCGGCACTTGCGAAATGTAACAAATATTACAATCCGTTTTCGACAAGATACAAAGGTTGTTTACTAGCGTTTCGCAATATAGTTGGAAGTAAACTATAATATAACTTAACTAAAGCTCAAATAAAATTGATCCGCAGAAATAATCGAGCGGTTTAAAAAGTATACGCTTTAAAAACAACTATAAGTATTGTACAAATAGTATATATATTCCAAGCAAAGGTTTAAAACTTTTAGGTATTTTAAAGTATATAAAGTTTTATACAATTGAACGCTACTTGGACCTTAGCGTTTATCCGCATTAAAATCTAAATATTAACAACTTTAAAAGAAACAAATGATAATATTAAATGTACAATAAATATAGCAATATCACAAAATAAAATATTGAAACGTTTTAAAGCAATCCTAAGTTAAATGAACTTAAAGTTTTTGTTATAAAACAATATATATAAAGTTTGCGTTAAGAATACGATAGATATTAACAACAATAATGCTACAACGATTATACAATTAATTAAAACCATCGATTCTTTTAATAAGTAAAGGTTTAAACCAATACAATAACAAAGACCGCAAAAATAATCCAACCCTATATATAACAGTAGTATAAGCAAATGTGGGAAAGGAAACAAAAGTATATAATATTTTGCTTCAATTCGCTTACAAAAACAAAGTGAACGTAATTTATATCCAAGAACCCTAAAGTTCATCGGGCATTAAGATATAGAATTATTTGGCATACAAATACTATGCTCTTTACGATTTATAGGAATCGAAAGGAATAATCGAAAAGGAAGCTAAACAACTAAGGACCATATTGTATATACAATAAAAGATCGCGATACAAACGCAACAACGATATAGTAAATGTTATAGAGATATAGTATAACTTAAAATAAACAATTATTATATAGTTAATATCTATTACAAATTTAATATTATAGCAATGATATATTATACAATAAGTATTATTTTAGCGTTTTGTATATTGATTGAAAAGGATTTCAATATAAAATACAATATTTATAAACCAAAAGTGCTATCGGCTATTTAAAAAGCTTCGTTTGCTAATTGGTTATAGAATATTGATATGGATTTTATTAGCGAGGTAGGGATACTTATTTATTATATAGAGTATATAATTGATTTTATTTTCTTCAATATACTTTTCGCAAAAACGATAGTACGCCGGGATATAAATTATGGATCAAACCATTATACGCAAATTATTATTATTCCAAAGCAAAGTATAGCCTTTAACAAATGTATTGGATATAAGGTTATCGAAAACGATTTATATATATTTACTAGTTTAATAAAAAACGAAGTATATTGGTTATCGAAAATTGGAAATATTGTTACGAATATCAAATTAAAAACAATTGCAAAACGGCTTATTAATCTATTTCAATAATCGATACAAATTGCAAAGCAACCAATAAACAATCGAGTACAATCAACATTTTAATAAACCAATGAGAATGCAACAGTGTATAGCTTATATAAACGTTTTAATAAAACTTTTGAAGATAGAAAACAAATATTTATTGCAATGCGCAAAGCGAAAAAAAAGTATTAAAGAAAAATAATTGATAATGCATTAGATAACGCAGATTTGTATAAAGTAATAAACTAGTATAAAGTAACCTTTTTCTTTAAAGCTTTATTGTTTGTAATCAACAATCAATCGATCAAAAATATAAGGGAGAAAGTATAAACTTTACTAAATAAAATATTATATAGATACAATAATATTAACGATTTAAATACAAATTCGATATTAAAAAGTTATATCTTTATTCTTCTTTGGGATACTATTGTATCCTTTAAAGAGATAAAACAGAACATTATTAAGGTTTCAAATACTTCGTTAAAAGTTGATAGAATTACAATTAGATTTTTGAAAACTTGTTAGAATAATGTTAAAGAATATTTATACAATCTCTTCGAATATTATTTCAAAAAAAACTATTTCTTTAAAGTCTAACGATTAACCGAAATAGTAATACTATTCAAAGTTAATAAGAAAGATAAAAGCTTTGTATACTTTTAGCATTTGATAGCTTTATTATTCTATATAAACAAAGGTCTGGAATAAACCATTGCGAAACGGATTATATGAATGTCGTTAACGTACAATACACTAAGCTTTTAATATTACAAAGCTTTGTTTAAACGATTAGTTATAAACCTAATTACAGCATTTGTATACAATATGGAATACATTTTTGCTAAGAAATAAAAGATTATATTGATTACAATGAATGTTCAAAGCGTATTCGATACATTATTACCTTGACGATTACTAAAGAGAATACAAAATCAAGATTAGCCTATAACTTTTTTGAAAATGGTTTGATCGTTTTTACAGAACCGCAAAGTAATGGTTAGGCTAAAGAACGCGTATACAAACGAGTTGCGGGTATAATGCGATACTTTTTAAAGCTTACCCCTATCTCCAGCGCTTTATATGTTTTATTTAGCGGAACTTTTGAACTAGGATCAAGCTCTTTGTTTTAGATACGCAAATAATATCGCGTTTTATAGAGTGGGCAATACACTGAAAAAGAATATTATAGCGATTGTACAAAATATGCAAAAGATCGAAGTATAAGAATAAACTAATAAAATCGCTTTTGCATTAGAAAAGTTGAAGATGATACACTTCATTTGTAAATATTACGCATACGCCTTGAAAATTGTTATCTTTTTTATATTAACCATACAGTTTATAATAAATGCATCGAACGATACAAAGCAATCGGCGTTGAGATGGTTAAAAATATGATTTAATTGTAAATTTATATTCAAAAAGCATATTGCGGAATAAATGGAAAAAGCATAGAAAATAATGTTGTATATTAAGCATTTTGCTAATATATAATATAGGCCTTTTACAGCTTTTTTATAAAAAGCTACAATTATATATATTCTATTTTTGTTACTATATAGGGTAGAGATATAATATCCAGAACGAACAAGATTGAGTGCAGGCGGTGATTATTTACGAAGTACTATAATAAGCACTTGTATAAGATTACGTATAACAAAAACGAACAAAGTAATCAATATAGCAATAAAGGGTGTATTATCAATCTAAAGGATTATATTTATAATAATTGATTTACGCGATACGGGCTTTTTATCTTGCGAAATAGCTTTAAAACATATTTATATTAATATAGCTTTTCAACTTAAAAAGCTGGATATACGCTATCCGCTTACTATATGCCTAATCGCATTAAAGCATTGTATATAACGCAGTATAAAACTACGAACAATGGACCGGCTATTTCTAAAAGCGCTTCGTTTAATCCTTTCCCTTTTGTATTATACCCCCAAGTATAAAACAAATCCTATAAAAGGGATAAATAAAGAAATAGCAGCGAAAAGCTTTGTTGATTGATAAAACGCTTTACCCTTTAATACGATTACCATTTTCTTCGATAGATCCAAATCGTACGATAACGCAAGTAAACATGTAGATTACAATTATACAATTTACTAAGGATAAAATCTTGTCGCTACTAATAAAAATGCAATTAATATACTTTTGTACGTTTTCGATGTAAAAATAATAAACGCTTTAAAAGGATTACAAAAAATGTTAACATTGTTAATCACTATGGATATACAAAAATAGTTTTGTATCAATAACACTTCGATAATATAGTGCAAATATACAAATGCTTTGGATACTTTACAATAGGCGTTTTTAGAAAGCTATAAACTTATTGATTAATATATAATTAAAATACAATGATCCTTCGAATACTAAGGGATTATTGGTAACGAAACAACGGATAAACTAGCAAACACAAACGCGAAGAGTGATATAATAGATCCAGAGCCTACCGCGCAATCAACGATTAACGGAATAGGTTCGATAGTATAAAGTTTAATCCGTAATGCGATAAACGATTAATAAAGTAAAAACGAGCTTATATTAACAAAAAAATATTACAAGTAGCAATTAGATTATGCATTTAAAAAATTTACAAAGCTTAGATTTGCTAGATTAACATTGTATAAACTATTAGCGTTGCGATTTAAATATAACAACTTTGAGGTTTATTATAAGCGTTTCAAATATAAAGATGTAAAGACCCATTGCTTATATAATAAAGCTAAAACCTTTAAACATTTCGTTTTTTGCGAGATTTTTATTAAAAGGTTCTATTTGTAGTTGTTTAAACCTACTCGCTTATTAGCGATCGCTTGGGAAAAGTATAACTATATACAACAATTTCTTGCTTTCCCAAAAAAGTTTAAGCGTTTTGTTGCAATAATATAATATTTTACGTTTTGCAATCAAAAACTTAACAATACCCCGGATAGCATTCAATGTAACGCTTTATTTAACCCTTTCCTTACCCCCCCTTTTTATCCTTTGCTTTATCTCAAAGTTTAATCTAAAACGCAATTTATAAAACGTAGCATAATACTTTATATAATAATATAAAAGCTGCAATTTAATGTAACAATTGCTTTTTTAACGTTTTTTACCAATACAATTGCTATATAGCCCGATATTCACTTTTTTTGAGTATAACAAACAAAAACTAACCCTTTCGATATAGAACGCTCCTTCAAACAGCGAAAGAAAGCTGCTTAATAAAGCTAAAGTTATAAAAGACCGCTGGGAGAAAACGGCCTCAATGCTTCAATCTAACGACATTGTACAATATGTACCTAAATGGTGAGCTCCTAGGCCTACAACCCATTAGTATATCACCTGTCTCTAGTACCCTTCGGGAGGTTAAGAGCCTAGCTAGCTTATATAGACGTTAAATATAATAAATAAATAAATAAATATAATATAGGATTATTAACGAATAATCGCTTAAAAATAAACTTTATTAAAAGGGTATTACGGGATATGACTATCCCTGGTATTATTCCTGTACTTCTAATATATTCTTTACTTTTTTTATTTATCCGTATTTGGATATACTAGCTCTACCATAGTAAAGGCTATATATTTTTATCGAAGTAATACTTTTATCGAGGCACTATTATTGCTTTATATTATACTTATAAATAGACTTCTAGCTATTAAAGTTTGAGGTCAAGTTAATCAAGTTTTTTTTTATTATATAAATCTAATTTCTATTATTTATACTATTAAACTATATTTTTGTATTGTTTCTCGATTCCCATTATTGTAATTTATATTATACTATTGTATGATAATTATAAGCTTGGTTAGTTTTTAATATTATCAATATTTTGTTATCGCTTTAATTGATATTTTTACAATTTTTATATTCTTTTTATCTTTTCAATATTTTCAAATTCTATTATTAGTTTTTATTCAAACCCTACTATTTTCATTATAGCGTTTGTTCCTGTTAAATTTAATATTAGCGATGATTAGCCAGAATGGTATATCGGATTACAAAGTTTTTGTACTTTATATAATCTTTAAAGTATTTTTAATTCTAATATTAAGTTTTTATTTGATTATAAGTTTATTGATTAGTTAATTATCCCAAAACTTTTTTTTTTTACTTTTGAAACAATGGTTAATCAATTGAATTACAAATGTACTGCGAAATTTGTAAAGGATATCGTCGAATATAAGTTTACTATTGCAAAGCTTATCGTAAACGTTGCTATAGAAAAGGCCTTAAAATCGAAGGTTTTTTTTTTAATTCAATTCGAACATTTTGGTTATTTGATTCCGAAAAATGCTTTAAAGGAGTATACAATTTGAAAAGTCGATTATCGCAATTATAAAAAAAAATATAATTCGAAATACAAAAAGTATTAGAATATATATGTTTAAATAACTATAATAATTAACTTTGTTTATTTGATGGATTTTCAAATAAATATAAAGGATAATTGTATACTTCGACAAATAATAAGCTATTTCAAATTATGTTTTTGCTTTATCAACGATCAAACCATTACAAAAGTTCAGAAAGATTATTTTAATATATTTGTATTTATTATCGTTGCTTGAATTAGTAGCATTAAATAGGTTTAGAAATGATGAATTGTTTATTAAAAGACGATAATTTATAATATCTTTAATATCAAAGGATTATTAGTTATTAAAAAGTTCTTTGTTGCAATTAAAAAGTTCGATTTTTATTGAGTTAAAGGTATACAATAAAGAATTGTTATTATTTTTTTTTATATCAACGAAAAGCTTTTTACTTTTAAATAAATTAAACAAGATTTTTTTTTGTTAATGCAAAACATTAAAAAAGTATTTTCCAAAGAAGTTTATATTATACCTTTAAATTATTCGATTTCCTTTAATCCTTTTTTATCCAATCTTTTTTTATCCAATACTTTTTTTTCCAATAAAGCTTTTTGTTCTAATAACAAATTTTCCAATAATAACAAGTTCAAATGTTTTTATCGCAAATACATTGACTTTTGTAAATATCGATACGTTGTTGATATATGTTATTGTTTGCAATAAGCTTTTATGTTTAAAAGTGATGTTTAGTACAAAGTTATATTGAATAATATCGAAGTTTAAGATATTAAAGTATATTTAAAAAACTTAAAATGAAAGAACTTATACAAAGTATTAAAGAAAAAAGGTTGATTGAATACTATTAATAGCTTTAATGCTGCTAGTAAAGAAAATAAATCGAAACTTTTCCCTTTTTTTGCAGTTACTATTAGTATTGCGTTAATAAAATTTGAAGATATTAATAGTATATACTCTTTCGTTTCATTAACTTTTTCTTATTACCTTTCCCAAAGTATTCTTTTTGATAATTGTAATACTTTGCATTTGGTTAACAATATCAAGCTTTTAAACGAAGATGTATATCAATCAACAAATACCAACGATTTTATTAAATCTGCAACTATTTCTTTTCTTGTTTTTGGTAAAAGTATTTGTATATTTAAAAACCTTTTATACAGCGAATTCGGTTTTAATACTAGGGATTTGATATTTAACAATGTAACTCTTATACCAAGCTTTTATATCAACTTTATTTTAAAATCTTTTATAAAAAAAAAAAAAAGGCGTGGTTTTGTAATAGTAATGATACATTAAGGATTGGGTTTATAAAAAACAATCGTATATTAGTTAAATGTGTTCGAAAGTATAAATTAATTATTATCACGGAGGATAGCTACGAATATATAAGAGGATATTTGAAAGGGATAAAGGTATAGGTATAAAACAGTAATTATATTATTGTTTGTTCTTTTAAATACAAGATCTATTTATTCCTTATATATTATATATAAATGATTATATGTAATAATATGTGATTATTGTATAACTTTGTAATTATAAGGATCTACAATACTTTGATTTATGATATTAGTATAGATTATTGTATTCTCGTATACAAGGTTTTGGATCTTTGTAGAGCAATACGTTATATTGTTTTTAGCTTTGTAAATCAACAAGCGATTAGTACTTTTATGCATTTATTAGAGTAAAGGTTAAAAGCTTTCAATAATCCTAATCTCGATAATCCCAAAGAGATTAGTAAACTTATACTTCTATTGCTGAAGGATCTTTAAAAGCGCTATATTTGGCAAATATGTGCTTCGATAAAGTATGTGCTTCAATAAGCATATGCGTACCACGCATTTAGCGTGATATACCCCCCAGATCATGTGTATAGCATATAATCTGACTACAATGCAAACAAAATGAATGAATCTATAACTACACATTATATAATACTTTGAAATAAACAAACAAACAGAAAATAAACTAATGATATATATGCAATTTCTTTTACAGATAGTTAAATAAATGTAATTCCATATGATTTTATGGATGCTTGAATTATCGATCCTATATGCAGCAATGATTATGATTAAGGGGATTCATTGTGTATTTGTTAGATTTGATCGTTTTGTAGTATATTGTTGTTTTGTTGTAATTCCCATTGCGTGGATATTTAATTGTAACTTTGATCCCTTGATTCTTCGATTCTTTAAGGACAAGCACTAATAGTTACAACAATAACAACAACTACATCAATAATAACAATATCATCAACAATACCACTATTAATATGCTTTGCTATATCCGCAACTCCCGGGCCGGGAACCTTTCCTATATTCGAGAAGTATTGGCTATTTTTTGTTGTTACGTTGTCTTTGCTTTTTTTGCTTTTGCTTTTGTTTTTTTTGCTTTTGCTTTTGCTTTTTTGTTTTCTTCTTTTGCTTTTTCTACTTTTTCTTTTAATTTTCTTACTTTTTGTTTGTTTTTAGAACTCTTTTTTTGCACTTTTATTTTTTCTCTTTTTTGCTTTTATTGTTGCTTTTTGTTTCTTTGTTTCTTTTTTTTTTATTCTTTCGATTTTTTTCTTTTTTGTTCTTTCTAAACCAATTCCTTTGGCAAAGATAACGATGAGGATAAAGATAAGGATTAAAATAAAGATAAGGATAAAGATTCTTTGCTTTGTTGAGAGGTAAATATTATGGTTATTTTAATAGTTTATCATTTATATTTTATAGGATTCTAATGGGGACTTTGGTGAGTTGGATAATAAGGGGTTTGGAGTGGTATCTTTTACTTTTGTTATTTTTCTTATCCTGGTTTTTTGTATCTTCGCTAAGAAGATTCGGTTTAAAGGGCCAAAGAATCCTTATTCGTGTATGTAATGTATAAAATTATTGATTGCTAGGTAAAGAGATGGGATTTGCTATAAAAACGCAGATTCTCAAGGAGTTCGATATTATTAATGTTTTACATATATGTATCAGCTTTTGCCGGTATATTTGCATATAATAGCGAATGATTTTTTGGTTATGAAGGTTAGTAACAATGGAAAAGTATAATATTTTCTTTTCGTTTTATATTATAATCGTTAACCATGTGATTATAGGAAATAAAGCATCTCCAAGCCGCTTTTCAAAGCGTTTTGAAATATATCGATTTTTAGGTGGTTTCGAAGTTGGTGTAGAATAGGATTACGTTGAAAATAAATTCTTTTGAAAATGGGTATGCTTTGGAGGATTATTTTGCAACAACAAAGATAAAAAGGAAAAGAAAAGAAAGGAAGATGGATAGTGGTAATGGAAAGGTTGTTTATAAATAAGCTTTTTTGAGGTAGTGGGGTAAAGAGTGGGGTATGGGGTAATAAAGTATAAAGGAAATATTATAATATTAATTTTTGCTGGTTACACGGGTTGTGATCTAAATACTATATGATTCCCAATTATTCGATAATTTTTGTAATTCGATCCTTAGCGTTTTATATATTGATTAGTTTAACAAAGTATTTAAACTTTTGTTGAGTAAGATTTTTAATAAGCCCATTTGCTAGTATATCGACTATTGATAAATACATGATTAAGAATCGTTTATTAACGTATTTTTAACGAAGCCATATATTTTGAATATCTATATGTTTAAGTTTAGTAGAGATTTTTTCGTTTTTATTAATTATTAATCGGATCGTTTAAATATTGTTGCAAAAGATATTAATAAGCTTTTTTACCAATACCTTAATCTCTTTTAAAAGCTTTAATATTGCTATTACTTCCTTGGTTGATTTTTCTATATCTAAAAGTTTTACCTTTGTAATCGAAGTAATAATTGTATCTTGTTTTGTAGCTTTCCATATAATGATACCATTATACAATATAATCATATAGCTTTGAAAAGATCTCCGAGTAATTGTATCATTTGCAAAGAAAGTATTTGAAAAGGTTATTATTTGAAGTATATAATTATCTTTATAGCAAATAGAGAAGTATTAAAATCTGTATAAGTATACAATACAATGATTTGCTGTTATAAAGTAATCCTTTAAAGGGTTAATGCTATATTTGTTTAATTTGAAGAAAGGGAACATTAAATCAGCTCTAATTGTTATAGTCGAATATAAGATTAATCCAACTTTTTTCTAATATTCCTTTACTTTAGAAAAAGGAGCCATATCTTTATTCTTCTCGAATATTATGATTGGAAGTGGTATAGCTGCTTTTCCCTTTGTAAAACCAAATTTGCAAGCGATCTTATTGATATAGATATTGTATATTAGTTACAATTTTTTAAATTGTCGATCTTTAATGATTCGAATCTTTAAAAACCATTAAATATCGTTAAGATCTTTAAGTTTATATTTAGCTTTAATTCTATTAACTATTTGATTCTTTTGATATTTATATTTTTTGTAATAGATTACTTGGATATCATCAACAAAGAATAGGATGAATACGTAGAAATCAAGAGATATAAAGATGTAAAGCTTTTCTTTGCATTTTACCATTTTCAGGTTAATAAATATATTTATAAACTTTTTATATCAAAATGCAAGGGAGTCTTTCAAACTATACAACGTACGATTGAAAATGATGGATTTATTAGGTATTTTATATTCATTTGGTATATAGCATATAATTGAATTCTTAATGGGATTTCGAGATATATTAACGAAAGCATTTACAATATTGTATTACTTTGTTTCAAAATCATTCTTTGTTATTGTTACCATTATTATACAGAAGGATTGCGTGGTAAACGTAGCTATATAAATCGATTCAATTATCATTATATCTTAAAGATCTCCTTTAATTATTAGTTGTGATTTGCAGCGATCGATATAATCGCTTTAATCATTTTTATAAGTAAATACCCATTAAAATGGAATAAGCTTTAATTTAATCGATATTGTTTCAATTTTTTGTCAAATGCTTTGATCTTGTAATGCTTTAATTTTGTGGTTACAATCCATTTTGAACTAATGTTCAAATATATGAGTTTTAAGATTATGAAAAAACTTTGGTGGTGATGGTGCCGTTGATTTTAATATTTGTGAAAGATTCGTAATTTTGGGTTGAATCAAAGGTATGATTATCGGTTTATATTTTATTGCGGTAACTACTATATTATGTATAGTAATAAATTTACTATTTTGTTTATTTAGTTTATTCTTTTGTTTATCAAACCAGAAAGTATTATAGAAATTATTTAATTATTAAAGTTCATTTTTGAATCTATATAATTAAACAATTATAGTATTAATAAAAGTGTTAGTTTTATAATAATCATTTGCCTATTGATATAAACAATTTAAATATTTAGTATAGTTTGTTATTTGATGCTTTGTATAATCGGGGATTATATCAATGTTATTAAACACATCGAATTTAGTATACTTTTTAATATTAATGTTAAGCTTAAGAATCTCTATTTGTAAAGTATATAGCCGTTTAATAGCTTTGTTAAATATAAATGGCGAAGGAGATCTTTTAAATGTATTCTTTTTTATAGAAAACAATATTGTATTTTCCTTTTTGTTATTGAGAATCGAGTGATCATTCGATTTATTGTTTTTGAGAATACTATTTAACGTTAGTGTTAATGGTTTTGGTAGAGTTGTTGATTCTTTATAACCAAAGTTTATATAAGCTTTTTGTGAATTAATCATTTTGAACGGATTCTTATTCTTTGTTGTAAGTACAACCAATAGGGATTTTGGTTTATTAGGAACCGGCGTTGATTCGTTGATTTCTATAATTGTATCAAGATCTAACGAAATGCTATGTTTATTATCATGAATTGAAATAAATGGCAAGGATTCTATTATTAGATTCTTTTGATCCTTTTAATCTTTATTCACTCCCGAGGTTGAAAATTTAAAGTATTTATAATTCAAATCAAAAGTATATATGATCTCGAGCTTTTTTTGTATAAGTTCTCCGATAAATTTATTATTTATATTCTTTAAAATAATGCTATCCGGCGATTCTATTTGCTGAATATCCAGTTCGATAATCAAATTCTTGATCATTTGGATTGGTATAGCGTTAATAATTTTATTACGAAGATCGTTTTCATAAACAAATTTTTTATTGAATTTAATATTTCGTATAATAATAATTTTATTGAGTATAGGGATCCAAATACAGAAAATTGTTGTAACAAAAATATATTCGATCAAATATTCAATATATATTTGTGGGTTAATTTTATACTATTTTATTTTAATTCCAATTTTTCTTTTTTTGTTTAAGGGGTACACGTAGTAATTATATTTATATATCGCACTTTAATCGGAATGTAGATCGTTAATGATCTTTCGTAATAGCGACGATAAGTATTATTTATAGTATTACCTAAATCAAGAATCAATTACTTCGTTAAAGCATTTCCAACTTTTTGTTTTCAATGAACTAATGTTATATAGGTATATAACAGCAAAAGCGGTTTTTACTTATATCTTATTCAACAATTTAATTGAAGTGCGCATTTTAATTTGTTTAATAATGATTTCTTATTCTGTGTATTCTGTTTTTCTATTAGGTTCATACATAAGGGAAAGAGAGAGTTCAAGTTTTATATTCTTTTCGAAGATCCATTTCTCGAATGTAATATTACTTTTAATCCTTATTACAAATATATCATTATTTTGCTTGATTATTATAATGTAAAGATTATACTTGCGGTAGACCTATATAACAAAGTTTTTCAAAACTTTAGAAACCTTGTTATACGTTTTTTGGATTAACGCAAAAGTAAAGATCTTTCTATTGTATATATCCTTAATTACTAGCAATTATAATACTTCGTTATAGGCATGGGGAAAATCGAATAAATTCTATTGAACTTTATAAAAAGGTTTAGATGATTGATAATCATTAAATGAATGTGAAACAATTTGTTTAGTGTATGTGTGTGAACAATCGATATATTCTATTCGAATAATTCCTTTGATCTGTATTCCTTTAACTATCTTAACTAAATATTCCAATATTTCTTTATCAAAATGTTTTAATCTTTTATACTACAAATCGTTTGATTCCAATCAAGGTTTTATCGTTTCATATGTTTAAAAGAAATGTTTATTAATCTTTTGATTTTCGATAAATATTATAATACTTATGCTTATAGGAAGATTAAACTCATCAAAGTAGTTAAAACAAATATTATATTTTAAAAAAACAAAATTGTGCTTTTTAATATATTGAGCGATAATAGTGCTATTAACTCAATCGCCGATCCTAATAATAATATCAAATCCATTAAACTAAACACCCTTGTTACGAAAAAGGGTTTCGAATATAAGATTAGTATAAAAACCAGGAACAAATATAATATTAGTTAATGTAAAATTTATACCACTTAACAAAATTCCTTTGATTACCTTTTCGCCACAACCAATTATTAACAAGCTTAATAATCCTGCTTCAACGTAATCCGAGATATTGTTAGAAATGTACTTTTTGTTTACTAAAAAGCTAATATTATTAATAATGTGTATAGCATTATAATTATTCAACAAAGTGCAGTTTGCTAGTATATGCGTGAAAATGATCATAAGTGTAGCAAAAGCGCTAGTATATTTATTCGGGTCGATAATGCAAAAAGCAATATTATGGAGATCCTTTCTTTGTAAAGATCTATAAAATTGATTAGTCTAAGTAGTAAAGAATTATCCTTTTTTAGATAAAACATTTCGAAGATTGTTATATTTCTTATCCTTGATGTGTTTGTTAATCTTTTTAATTTGCTTTTCATTAATAATCCGAATAGGTTATTTTATGCATTTATCGGTAAGGGCTAGTTCAATTATATAGTATTCATCCAGCTTATAACAATGGCCTGAACCAATCGATTGATTTTCTTTACAAAGATAATGTTGAGTAATATTGTTGCTTTTTAATTGTTGCTTTGATTCAGATAATTGTTGAAATTTTAATCCTTGAGTAGCGAAAGATTTTTTTGGCAATAGATTATGATTTATTTGATCAATATAATCAACGAAAAGATTATTATATTGTTCTAGAGTAATGGTATAGTATTTTTTTTTGTCTTCAATATTCAAAATAATTAATTGCTACTTCGATCAATTTAGTATTAGTTTGCTGAATACTTTCAAAAATTGTTTATATTCATGGATTTCTTTGATTTCCAGAAGGTTGTAAACCAATGTTTTGATGTAAAGTAATTTCTACTTTTTACATCATTTAATTGGGTTAATTTATCTATTACATACACTATTCAAATAATTGATATACTTGGTTTAAATAGTCCTTAGGATTATTGAATTAATAGAAGCAATCTTTATATGTAAGTGAGCAATAATTTGTTTCAAAGTACAATTTTGCGTAGTATTCTAAAAGATTTCCAAAACGTAGAATAAATCGATTATAGATATAATCCAATTGAACATGTAACGAAAGTTATTATGATTTTGGTTATATTCATTTTTCTGAATCCTGTAAATCTTTTCTATAAATAAGAAAGTCTTTAAGAGATCCTTCAATATAATAGAAACAAGATCCATAAAGAGTTTAGGTTTAAGTATTCCATTTATTTCAACATCAGTATTAGCATATCGATTATAAGCTTCAAGGTTCATGGTATATTGATTATAACGTTTACGATTCTTTTTAAAAATCATAATGTTTATGAAAAAGGTTTAGGGTGGATTAGCGCTTAATCAATCACAAAATTAGTAATTGGAAAAGTTAAGGGTATCCGGATCAATATTGTTCCAAATGTACTTAAAGCAACTAACGTTTTTAAATGATAAATACCAAAGGGATCAATTCGTTCGACTATTAAAAGTAATATTTGATATAATGAAGAGGATGATTATAAAGAATAGAAGGAGTATAGTAAAAGATGATTAGAGATTAAAAGGAAAAAAAAAGTTATATAATATCGATATTCGAATTGTAATTGTTGTAGAGATTTCGAATACAAACTAGATTTATAACTATCATAAAAAATAGCTACGAATATATGAAAAAATATCTAAAAGGGATAAAGATATAAGTATAAAACAATAATTATATTATTGTCTATCCTTCTAAATATAAGATCTATTCACTCTTTATATATTATATATAAATAATTACACATAATAACACATAATCATTATATAGCTTTGTAATTATAAGGATCTACAATATTTTGATTTATAATATTAATATAAATCATTGTATTCTTGTATATAAGGTTTTGAATCTTTGTAAAGCAATGCATTATATTGTTTTTAGCTTTATAGATTAATAAACGATTAGTACTCTTATACATTTACTAAAGTAAAGATTAAAAGCCTCCGATAATTCTAATCTCGGCAATCCCAAAAAGATTAGTAAACTTATGCCCTTATTACTAAAGGATCTTTAAAAGCGCTGTATTCGGCAAATATATGCTTTAACAAAGTATGTGCTTCAACAAGTACGTGCGTACCACGCATTTAGCGTGACAATTATTATTAAATACAAATCTATTTTTTTTTCTTATTCTTTTAACCTTTCCCTTATTCCTATAAATTGCGTTATAATGGTTTATCCAATTGCTTCTTATTAAATTAATCAATTGTATCAATGCTTGTATAACCAATTTATCCCAAAAGAAGATTTTAGTAAGTTTTAATATAAAAAAGCAAAATATTGAAACAAAAAAGCTTTGAAGTATTTAATCTGTATGATTAAAAAAGTTAGAATTAAAAAAATTGCTAAAATCGATTACGTTGATTATACCATTATATATACAAAGCAAATCGTTTTACATAAACCTAATAATTCTTTTTCCCTAAAATCTTTCTACAAAATCTAATAAAATCTTTTTGATTTTCTTTATAAATATATTAGCGTTTCTTGGCTATTAATTATTAAGGATATGTTTAATAACAAAATATTTTTTTTTATTTTGAACTAAAAGATATATACCAAAGTTTTCGAAATGCTATAAAACTTTATAGTATAGGTTTATTGCAAATATAGATTTAATATTGTTGTTATAAAGCAAAATAATGATATATCGGTTATTAATATTAAAAACAATATTATATTCGAGAATTGGATCGTTAAAAAGAATTTTGAATTTAAATTTTTACTTTTTTATATATACAAATCTAACAATAACGTTGAATATATAGATTAAGAAATTATTACAAAACAAATCAAAATAAAGATTTTTTCAAAACTATTTAACAAAATATAAATGGAAACAATGTAAACCGCTATTTATTTTTACAATATAAATCCTTTGAAAAATAAAGGTTTTAAATGTTTAAACAAAGTTTTTGATTTTTGATTTTATTAATATTTCCAATAATACAATCTTAACCTTATTAAGTTTACTACAAATGATTTAAGATTTGATTGAAACAATATATATCGCTATAGCTATTATATATACTTATTGAATAAAAACAAAAAGATTGGTATAAAAAGTAAATAATATAAAACTAATCCGAAAGTTTATATTGGGTATTTGATTGGGTATATATTTGAAATGTATATCTACAAAATCTGGATTCCGAAGCTTGATAAAATTATTATTATTCGGAACGTTATTTTTGACAAATATTATATTTATAAAATAAACAAAGTTTACAACATTATTAATGTTATATCCGATTTCGATCTTAAGAATTTTATTAAAAAACTTAATATTCTTAAAAAAACAAATATTAATAAAGCTATATTCAACTACAAATCAAATAATTCAATTTCAATCATAAACAAAAAAAATATAAATATTCTTAAAGCTATATATACTTTAAAAATTTTCATCGGAATATTAATTTTGAGAATGGATTTAAAAGGTATTAAAACATTGATATCTTTCGAGCCGGTTTTTTTATTTAATAATAAAAATTATAACAATTTAGAAAAACCTTTTCCATCGATTTTACAAATTTTGGAACCTATAAAAAGAATAGAATTTAATATTAAAATATAATCAAATCGTTTGATATTAGCAATTAAAAATGTATTAAATAATAATCAAATTAATCCTATTAATCGCAAATCTCTACGCTTTCCCGTTGTACCTTTAACTACTTAAAGCAATAAAATAAATTATAAAATTATTAAAACATTAATTCAAATTCAAGATTAAATTCATGATTCCCAAAATAGAAATTTAGTAATCGTTAGTAAAGCATTTAATATTCCAAATTAAATAAAGGACAAAGTAGAATCTCAATACAAATTGTTCTTTATTGAATTAATAGAAATCTTTACGCTTTATAAAATCGAAGAACCAGTTATACCTTTTCGATCTCCATCAAAAACATGCATAATAAAGGAATATCAAGATTAATATACTCCAATTCTTGATCTTTATTATTCTTTTAAACAAACTCAAACAGTTCAAATAGAAATACTCAAAACTAATTTCAATCCAAACGAGTTCCAATCATTTTTTGATTACCAATTTAATCGTTTTGATCAATTTGTTGGTCGATTATGTTTTATATAACGTTTTCAACGTTTATATCAATGGAATACCGGAAATAGATTAATTAATATATTTATTGAAACTGTTATTATACAATATTTAAGATCAATTCGAAATAATAACCTTTTAAACGAATTCTATAATACTTTTTGGCTAAATTAAAATGATTTAAATAATTCGAAAGAAAAGAATAAGTTTATTATATTCCACAATATTGTTACTTTTACAATTAGTTTCAAGCTAACCCTTTTTTTGCTTTCAAAACCTTTAAATGTTCTTTCAAAAATGCTTAAATCTATTGTATCATTATTTTTTCGCTTTTATAGTTAACTAGATAAACATATTTTTGGACTTTGGTTTAAAAAAAATTGTAATAAAAAGATTAAGAATTTTAAAAATAAGTAAACCTAAAGGGAAATCGAAGTAGAGTCAAATAGTATTTGTTCAATTCCTTTTCAATAAATTTTCGATTATAAAAACGATTCTAAAAGATATATAAATCGATGTTGTTTATATTTAGTAGTTCAAGAAGATTTCTAAAACAAAAGCATAATCGAATTTATCTACGCCGCGATTTTCATTGTTAGGTCGTTCTGTATTATAATGGTTATGGTTACTAAATACGATCTGGAAATTAAACAATTTGATATTATTAACGTTTTCGTTAATGCTATGAGAAACCTTAGTGGTATTTCTGTAGTATGCTTATTTCCGGATAAATATAAAGTGCTTGGTAAACATATTATTATTAATCGAGCTTTATATGATCTCTAAGATTCATTTGCTTTATGGTATAAGGAATTTACTATTACCTTTGTATCTTTTGGTATAGTATAATGCAAAAAGAAGCTATATATTTATATGATTCAAAACAAATATATTTTAATACTTTTCTTTGTAAACAATATTCAAGTTATTTACTATAGAAAACATATCAAAACAGTTTACAAAATTATTGAAGGAATCAAAAAAAAGTATGAACTACACAATTTGGGTGATATTTTATAGTTTTTGGGAATTCGAATTATAAGGAATCGAAAGCTATACAAGCTCTAACTAGCTTATTGTTACGCTCTAACGATGATCCGTTCCGCTAGCCGGGTGGCTCCTGGTTGGTCGCTACGCGAGGCGATTGTGTATATATGACCTCTTCATTTCGTAGTTCTTCATTCCGTAGTTTATAATTCTAAGTGTTGATCTCAATAGCCTACGATCTTCGTTACATTATTATAAACTCCTCAAGATAAGAAATTGAGTACTCATTTGCATACGCTCATGTATACGCACACTTCGCTTGCTCCTGCCTAAGCTCTTGCTTTTGTACACGCGATACGCTTTTGCTTTTGCCTTTGTGATCCTTTTGCGCTTGGATCGGCGTTATTTGCTTTTTTATACACTCTTTTTCTTTCATTTCTCTCGATATGGAGGCTCTTTTCGTTCGCCAGCGCAAGTAGTCTATTTGTGGTTCATTTTCGCCTGCCAGCACAATACAAGCCTACACTTTGAGATCGCTCTTTTTCGCGGTTCAATTTGCTAGTTTTTTCGATGATATTGCTTTTTTCCTTCGATTACCCCGACGATACTTAGAAGCTTTTGATTCTTCGATCCTCGATTTCTTCGATCGATTTGCGGCTCGACAATACGCTTCACAGCTTTTTCAATTTGACGATTATACAGAATCCTACTCTACGACATTCAGCTTTGAGCTCAAGTATTGGAGGATTTAGGAATGTATACCAGAACATTCTTTTTGCCGCTTAGCACTCTTTTTTAGTTATGGTCACTCTATTTTAATCGACACCTCTTTTTTCACTCGTTGTTACGATCACTTTTCGACTACTATCTCTTCAATCTTTACGATCCTCGTTCAGCTCACTCTCTCTCTCTCGAATCTACAATATATACAATAGGAAGCTTGAAGAAAAGGAATACACATACATACACAAAATCTTCGAATCGTATTGGTACCACTCTGTTTTCCCATCCTTTGGATCATACAATATTTCAAATTCGAATATTTTGTTTATTTTGCCTCTTCTCCCCTCACTTGTTCCTATTCCTTGATTCGATAGATCGACTCTCAACTGAATCGCACACAATAATCACCTAATTCAACTCAAATATCCACTTCAATATACTCTCCACATACTCTTCGCAAAACTCGCATAATCAACCAATCGCATTCCTCGCATATGCGCATAGTATGCTTAATATACCGATTCCTTGTTTCGATAATTGATCTTACACTTCCCTTGCAAAGATCAATCAAGTTTTTCCTAGGGTAAGCCCTTATTAGTATTATTGTTGTTTCATTTGAATAGAATTAGATTCGTATAGTTGATAAAGTATAATGGATTAGTATTTCGGAGCACGAAAAAGAAATCAATGGCCCAGCACTCCGTAGTATTCCGAACAGTATAATCGACTTGATAATTTCGGTTAGGATGGAGTTTTTCTTATTATACCCTGATTTCAACTTACAGCTTAAATCGTTCGTTTACAAGCTCGGGGCGAACTCTACAAAAGGGGGGGGTAATGTTACGCTCTAACGATGATCCGTTCCGCTAGCCGGGTGGCTCCTGGTTGGTCGCTACGC
>NGKF01000024.1:760732-788673 GCA_002162555.1 Monilinia aucupariae | reverse complement strand
AAGACTCAAATCGAACTCGTGCCGGGCTTCACCTTTCATCGGCTGAACCCACTACTTCTCCCCTCCCTGGCCCTACCTCGTTCCATCTGCTCCATAAGTTCCTTGTTCTCTCGGTCTTTCTCCCTCAATCGTTGCGCTGCACTGGTTCGATCCAGTTTCCTCGCTTCCCTCTCTGCCTTCAACTTGTACTCTAATTCCTGCAGCCTGACTTGCCAGCGTAGATCTGGCTTGTACTCATCTTCTCCTTCCAGCCTGGCCATGGCACTAGAATTCGCACCGGAACGGGAGGATTCGGTGCGAGGAATAGCATCACCGGTGGAAGCAGAGGAGTGGCGTGTCATGGTAGATGTTCTAGAATTATCGATCCGACGACGAGGGCCAGTAGGAATTAATGAAGGAGGTGATGTTGGCGTCTCATAGACACCCCCTCCTGCTTCATTTGCTGCTTTCAAGGTTGATATTTCGGTTCGGAGGCTACGATTTAAGTCTTTCAGCTTGACAACCTCAGCCCTACTATCCATACTGTTAAGTGGGACCGCACTCCTCGCCAGTGTCTCCAACCTATCCAGCTTCTTGGTCTGTATCTCGAATCTATTCTCGAGTGTCGAGTATTCCTTCCAGAGCCTTCTATCCAAATCCTTGACTCTACCTCGGAAGTCCCCAACAAGAGTTTCTATGGTTTTGACGGCAGCTAGGAGGTTCTTTGAGAAGCCGGGGAACATATTTGACACGGCTTCTAGTGATGGCAAGGCACGGCCATTGATAAGTGAGTTATTGTGAGACCAATCAGTTCCGCAGAGGCTGGATAACCTGCCCCACAGGCCCAATAATAAATTATTCCTTTCCGTAAGTTGTTCCTTGAAATTGTTCTCTAGCTGTGCGATTTTCCGTCTATCTTGTTGACGAGAGGCTTCCAGTTCCAAAACACGAGACTCTTGTTGTGAAAGGGTTCGAGTGGTATGTGAAGACGTTTTTTGGGATGTCTCGTACTGGTTCTTGGTGAGGCGATGAGTCTGGCGCTCTTTATCGAGCATGTCCGCCAATTTGCGAGATTCGAGTGCATGCGATTCTAACAGATCATCGCGTTGTTTAACCATGCGTTCCTTTTCGGCAAGGGCGGCTTTGGTTGAGTCTAGCTCGCGAATGGTATTTTCAAGTTCGCGTTGAAGCTTGGCAATGGACTGTACAATCCACATTAGTACATGCAGGCAATGAATGGATGGATGAAGTGGAAGAAACATACATTCAATAGACTTGACCTGGTGCCATTGAGATCACCCAGTGCTTCCCTGAGATTATTCTCAAGCTCCATAAGTCTCTGCTTCCACTCTGCGGCCTCAACTTCCCTCGATGTAAGATTTTTTCGTAACCTCCGAGACTCATCTTTAGCATTCGTTGCTTCACGGTTGAGGTCGTTGATGAATTGTTGAATCTCTTGCTTTTCCTGGTTGGCAACAACCTCTCTTTGATGCCTCTCCTCATCGAGACGTTCATCAAGTTCTCTTGCACGTTCTTGCTCTTCCTGAAGGCCATGCTCCAAGTTTCGAATTGCGGCCTCAAGATCACCAATCTTGATCTTGTCTCCATCTTGTTCTTCTCGAAGGAATGCAATCTCGTTTTGGCTAGATTCTTGCTGAACATTTAGTCGGTTGACCTTTTCATTAGATTCCACATAATTCTTCTCAATCTCCTCAAGTTCTCTGTTGGCTTCATCCAATTCCCTTTCGAGATCTCGAATCTTTTTAGCCTTTTTCTCGTGATCATCCTCCAGCCTAACGACGATGTCACTCATCTCTCTCATCTCATTTTGGAGGGCAACGAAATTCTCCTTCTCGTCGGCGACTTCAGCATGTAGGCGCTCAATTTCTGCGTTGGCTTCTTCTTGTTCTGCTGCAAAACCGTCAAGCTCTTCTTGAGCTTCTTTACGTAATGATTCAAACATCAATTCAGCTTCTTCTTGGCCTTGAAGTGCTTCATCCCGGTCGGCTTGCATGGTGAGTAAATCGTTTTCGGCAATATCCAAAGCTTCTTGCAGTTCTTGAGCTAAACCTTCGGTTTCCTTCTTATGCTCAACGGCAGTCTCAAAATCCTCCATGCAAGACTCAAGTTCACGCTGTAAATCCTGATTGTGAATTTTGAGGCTATTGATTGTGTCTCGAAGCTCGGCTTGTTTGTTCTCGAATTCCTCACGCTCAGCTTCATTCAAGCCCGCCTGCCTTGTCCCCGCACTTGTCCTGGATGATGATCGTTCGTGCGCTCGCGATGCTGATCGTTCGAAGATACTCTCTCCACCCACGGAAGTACCTCCTCTCCTCTGACCAAGCTTCAAATCCTCGATTTCTTGGTAAAGTCTTTCCTTTTCGCGATTCCGAGAAGTCAGCATTGATGTTTGTGCCCCAACCTCTCGTCTTAGCTCTGCATTCTCATGTCGAAGTTGCTCATTATCTCGTCGAATCTCTTCTGCCAAGGTACTCGCTGAACTATATGTACCGTTTCTGCCCTCTTGCGTGCGATCAGACAATTCAGACTTTGGTCGTGCAGGTGATCCCATACGTTTCTTCGTGATATTGTAAATATTAGTGGTATGATTCAATCCATGTCCTGCGGCTGTCGCTTCGGATTTCAATCGGAAGATTTCTTCTCGGAGAACTTTAATCTCATCATCACTTTGCTCGCGGCGGGCAGTTTCTTGCTCAAGTAGATCTTTCCAAACGTCCATTTCTTCTCGTGTCTCGATATTCTGACCTCGCCTCTCCCCCATTGTACGAACTAAATCTGCAAGATTCCTCTTCTCATTTTCCCGAGCCAGACTTTCGTTTCGCAGCCTTTCAATCTCCGTCACATACTCCTCAACCTTTTCTCTCAAGTAAAGGAGCTCCTCCTCCCTTTCGAAAGCGCCCTCTTGGTACCATCTCGGACTTCCTTCCGTAGATGTGCCTGATCGAGCTGTAGATGGGCGGTCCTCGTCATCTTTGAGCTGTTTCTCGAGGTCTTTCACCTTTTTGCGGAGCGCTTTGTTGTCTCTTTGCATAACCGCCAGGCCTGTCTTGAGTTCAACATTCTCGGAAATCATTTCTTTCACGCCTTCCTCCGAAAGCTTGTCTAATCTATCGCTGAGAAACATGACTTTCAATTTCAAATCAAAGTTCTCTTTCGACAATCTCTCGATTGTGCTGCTCTGTTCCTTTAGGGTGAGATTCTTCCCATTTCGGTGACCTAGAGCAGATGCCGCAAAACTTGCTGACTTGCTGGGTGTGTGCACGCCGTGCTTAGTACGAAAGTCTTTGGCCATTGATTCTGGCACTCGGACACTGCGAACATGTTGGGCGATGATTGTATCGGTGGGCGGTACCATGGGTCGACTAGATGCTCGTGGGGTTTCTGGTGCGGAGTTTGTTTGATGTTCAGCCCTCCCACGATTTAGATCTTCTTCGGCTAGGGTGGCCAAGGGACCTTCTACTCTTCCAGATGAATCTACACTCTCATCAATTCCAGATGCCATACTTCCCAAACTTATAGTCCGGGATAAAGTCATACTCCCACTCCGCGACAACCCTCTGGAGGGAGCCGCACCTCCAGATTGCAAAGCATAATCTGCACCGAGTGTAAGATCACTTCGTTCATCATGATTTTCAGAGTTCGTAATGAAAGAAGAAACGGAAGATCGTTGACTCGAGTGTCGACTTTGCAGGAATTTAGGTCTAGAAGAATTGCGTGTAGAGAGTGCAGCGCCTGGAGTCGTACCCGCATCCACCGTCAAATTCTGGTTAATGTTCCGACTCGATGATTCGTGGTACAAGCTCGAACTATCCTTCTCCGATTCGGCAAACGCACGCGGATTTTGGCGGGATCTTGTTGGAGTCGCTTCCATATCCCCTTCATCCGATTGTGCCTGCGATTGAGAGGGAGATTGTGAGGCAGTTTCAAAGTTCTCTCTCATGCTTGCCATTGACATTGCTCGAGATATAGTTCTTGCAGCTGCGGCGGCTGTCGGTGAAGATGAAAGAGTTTCGAGGGCAGAAGTGGTGTTCCCAAATTGTTCCGAATCATGTTGTTCGACCTGCACGGAGTATCGAGGGGCAGGGCCTGGAGTTTTGTATGCACCTTCTGGTGTCGGTGGTGAACTATGAACTTGACTTTCATTACTACTAGCACTCCTCTTGGGCGTTTGCGTTTCCGTTGTGGCGAACGTTCGACCGTCCCGATCCGCATCAAACAAATAGGTATCATCAGTACCCGCCTTGCCATGTATACTTATTGGTGAAACCGTCGGAAGAAAACTCGATTCGACATTATCCAAGTGTCGTTCCATGGCCTTGGCATCCAGAGCACTCAAGCCTTCACTTCGATTATCTTCATTGTCGCTATGAGGATAGAGTACACTGCTCTCGGTCGGAGGGGGTAAAGAAGGTAAATTCGAAGGGTCGGAAGATTGCATCTGATTACCTTGCTCGAAAGCCCGGGAATTCATGGATATGGAATCATCATTATCACTCCTCTCTGTCACAAGGTCCCCAATTGTATGAAATGTGAATCCTTCGTTTTCCGAATCCTGTCGTGCAGTGTGTGGTCGTGAATCGGTTCCAGATATTGTTGACAAAGTCGACACCGTGAAATCATCTCCCTCCGCCATCTTACCTGGCAGGATTTTCAACGCGTCGCATTCGCTGTACCTGTCCTGTTCTTACTTTGATCGCAGGTTTCGTATGTTGTGTTTTCTTCTTCGGGAGTAGGAAGCGTCGTGTAGTGCGCTCGGCCACTCGTGGATAATCAGAAACAGCGAATGACTCCTTGGGGATTGGATGGAATGATTTATTTGGCTGGCATATTATGTTTGTCGCATTCGAGTTAGAAGGTCACTGATGAAGTTTGATCATAATTATTTGGTCTTTCGTCGAGAATATCAAGGGATGGAAAATATGTGTGTATGTGTGTATGTGCGTGTGTGTATATGCGTGTGTGTGTTTGTGTTTGTATTGGTGTACTCGTAGATCTGGATGGATGATGATGTGTATGGAGGAGCCAGTGTATGGGGTAAATTTACTTGTGCTATGCTTGACAGGGATTGATTGGTCAGCACGATGTCAGCGAGATCAAGGCCTGACCTCTAAGGCCACCGCCCGCATGAAGCTTAGGCGATGAGATCTAACTCCTTCTAGCTTAGCCCTGGATATCCACACAACCTCAAGCAATTCCAACCCCACACCTGCAATCATCAATGCCCCAAACCAACCAATCATCTTCGATCCCTGGAGATTTTACCCTTACCCCACCTTTCAGATTTGTGAGGGGTTTATTAAACAAATACTTTGTATGTTGTAAAAGCTTGAATAGAGTGAGAGGATTAGGTAATTATTCATTATCCAGCCGGTGCAGTTCGAAATATCTATCTTCTATCATTATTTGTCAGTGCTCGCGTACTTAGTGTATATAACCTCAATATCCGATTCATTCTATGAATCCTCGACTTCAACTTCACCTCATCCATGATTGCCAGAAAGCACCCTCATTCTTGGCCCATATGCAACCTCCCCCCATGCCAATCCAATATCATGTGAATGCCAGTACTCGAGTAGCATCTACTGTGCTTCATCCACGAGATGGTGGATGAAGCTGGAGCTCTAGAGAAACCTCCCATCTCTGGAAGCGGTGCAGATGGAAATACGCAGTTTTCTGGGTTGCAAGGGAGTCCGGACTCCATAATGAGACATCTGAAGATAGGGCAATTTATCCAAATGAGCTGTTCAGGTGTGGAGGTGAAAGGGGGGAATATACACACACACATTGACAATAAACCCAACGCATCTGAGCTTCCCTTGTGTGTGGAAATCCAGTTTCCCTCGCTCCTTTTCACGTCAATAGCAATATGATGAGACAATCAACCTGTGAAATGTAGAGGACGATGAAGATGTCTTACTCAGGATCCAGATGACCGGTGGCAACATTCGCCTCGAAGGCTAGTTTTCGATCCATTGAAATATTCTTCAAAACATTCACCAGGCTTCACCGACATGGTCAACGTGTTTGCTCAACTCCTGTCGAGGGCTCTTCCCCCTTGACTTCTGTTGTCAAATCGAGTCAAAAGAGGCTTTGGAGAAACAGGCTCGAGATAGGACATCGGCTTTGGCCAAATTACAACTAATCAACTTGGCAACAGATATCGTGACCGGGGAAATAGACGGCATGTCTTGCGGAAATGCCAACGAAGTCGACCCGCCTATTTCCAAAAACACACCTGATATAAAACAAATCCCAATCGAACAGCAAGGAGGATATCACATCCAGGTAAAAGCCGCAAACATGATGAATGAACTTGAATATCTACACGGCGCGAACCTCTTCGGTGCCATGCAAAAAACATGGCTTGGTTTGGGGAAGATGCTATCAAGTAGGCTCTACTCTGCTCGTACAAGTAATTATGCGTATTTGAGCACCTCGATCATCTAGACATCTTCCAATTAGCACGCCAACTTCGTTATTCCGCGATCAACGACAGATATGTACGTCGATACCTCAATAGACTAGTTCACCAGGCCCATTAGCTCATGCCGCATTCTTTTTCGGAATGCCTACGAGTCGCATACGAACTACTCGTACCTAGTTGACCCCGGAAAATACTCACTCTATTTATACGAAGACGAGGGTACAGTATTTCGTTTGAAACTTGGTTACTCGTATATACTCGAGTAGAGATAAAATGTTTAAATATATCTTATTTGATTTTACAGTCACTTGAATTTATTCCTATTAATCTCGTTATTCCTGAGCTTACGATCTCAATTTTTATTTGTGTAGACTCGAGTGCTCAAGTATATACTGCAGTACGAGTACTCTCGTTGATATAGCAACGCAGTATATTGAGAAATCGGTCACGCTGATTACGGGACAAACGTGGCTCACCACTGAGCTGGGAACAGATATGATTTACTCGCGTTTGGATAACTGGGCAAAATAACTGTGACAAAAATCCAATCGAATTACATTCCCAATTTATTTCAAAATAGGTGCGACAACAATCCTAAAGCCATTGCCACGCCAGAATCCGGCCGGCGCAAGACTACCACGATATGTACAAGAGACTTTCTCCCACCCACTACTAAAACACCCTCCTCTCAATATCCTTCTTACCTTCCCATCGGCATCCAACCGTTCTCGGCCATCGTCTGCTTGGTACGGATACCCGAAGCGTGGAATGCTCATGTCTTCGCCCCACGATGTGCTACACCATTCCCATACATTACCAGCCATATCATAACACCCATAAGGCGAAACGCAACGAGGGAACAATCCAACTGGACACCGATCGTTCCACGGCAAGCCCTCGTAATTCGCGCCATCGGCCTTCCACTCGGTACCCCATGGATAAACGATTTCGTCACCGGCAGCGCGTTGCGTACCTCGAGCAGCGACTTCCCATTCTGGCTCGGTGGGTAACCGAATTTCTTCATCCAGTTGAATTCTCCCCGTTGATCGCCAGCGAGATGTCAGCCAGGAACAATACGCGCGCGCATCGTACCACGAAAGATCCGTCGCTGGCAAGTTCTGAGCCTCGGGGTGAAACCCATCTGGACTATGCCATGGACGCCCGGTTTCAATGATGAATTCCGAGTAATCTCGATTCACGACGGGGAAGGCCCCAATATGGAATTGAGAAATCACTATATCATGAGGCGGTGATGAGTTGAGGTGTGCAGAGGAGCCCATCTTGAATGTACCGGACGGAATAGCGACGAGGGGTGTTAAATCTCGAGGATCGCCGAGTAAAGAAAGTGCGCGAGCAGCATTTAATCTTTTGGTAATTGGCAATTCGCTTCGTTCGACCATTTCTAGCATTTTATTCAAGACTTGTTGGTGCAGGTGACTGGACGGGGTAATGAATTCCGATACGAGTAATGCACCTCTTTGTGAGTTGACTCCTGAACCATGGATGAGGCCTCCCATGAGGCTATTCGCCTCCGAGTTGTTGATTGTGTGAAGACGGACTAACAAACTACGGATTATCGGTTCTGTTGACGTAGGACTTTCATTGAAAAGAGCTACTGCCGTGGCAAAGTCTTCTTCGACGAGACAGCGTGCAGCTAGCAGCTGTTGTATCACTTTTGAGGTGCCTGCGGGATTCTTGATTTTGAATTTACCAGAACATTCAATGCGACTGCCATTCTCCGCTTCCTGAATGAAATGTTCTAATGCTTGTTTAACAATGCGCCCGTCATTGTAGTTTTCCGAGGCCGTAACGTGAAGCCATTCATCGATTAATTCTTCAGCTGAATGTCCACCATGACCTGTCTCGAACGCGAGAGAAAAGAGGGCAGGAAGTCCTGCTGCTTCTCCAATTCCAATATCGACGTTGTGGGTTGCAGCTCCAGTAAGTTTACACACGAACTTGCGGCGTTCAGATTCGAACAGCGGTAAGATATCATGTCTTGCGATATTCAATGGTAAGATCCAATCTTTCACACAGCTACTATCTCCCAGTATGAGCAACTTAATGGATACCTTGTGATGACTGTGGACCAGATTAATGAGAGATTCTATAAGTGGTGGTCCCTCATTCCCCAGATTCTCGATGGAATCAAGAATAAGAAGCAGGCAGGACGATATGGTCCTCCCTCCACAGGTCTCAATGAGTTGAGGTATGACTTTGAGAATCAAGATCGAGAATTGGGAAGCACTAGAGACTGAGAAATACGAAGGCAAGACGTCGATCCCTCCAAGATCCCAACTCTCAACGCGAACATCCAGATGCTCATTTCTCACGAGAGAGCCGGCGCCGATTGATCCTGTAGACGCAGTCGCTAGACTGCAAGAAAGATGCTTCGCAAATGTCGTCTTGCCGCTCCCATTCGGTCCGGCGAGTAGGAAAACCTTGCTGTCACGTACGAGTTCGAGTGCCGAGAAATAAACTGGTGAACCCTCTTTTGCCTTCGTCTTTCCCGCTCGAAGCCCTTTCGCCGATTTATCCTCCCATGGGAAATTTGTAAGGAGGGGAATATAACCGACTGAGAGAGAGATTGCATCACCTGATGGTGAAATGAGGAGGGGCAGAGAGCCAAACGTCGATGGAGTGGAGATGCACCGTTGAGGGTCAGTAAGGTTGAGGTCCATTTCAAAGTCCAATTTCAGGAAACCTGACTTGGATATACTCGTGATAGTTGCCGGTTGGTATACTTTGTAGTAGGTTGAAGACGTTGATTGAGAATTGTACCGTGACATGAGTTTATCGTAAGACTCGCAATATAATTATCGGCCAAGTGAGAAGACATGGCAAGCGATATCCTCGAGCCGTCGACTCGTACTTGAGTAGTTCTTCTACTCGAGTACATTGTCATACTTGGCCGAAGATATCAGCATGGATGGGATCTTGACACGACGGGCATCAACCCCACCTTCCTCGAATCTTACTCTATGAAGCAATGAGTGGCCGCTATTGCGACATTGATAAGGTTACATACCAAAGCCCTCAATCCCACCACCTTCTTCACCACCACAACAACAAAGTCGCCATCCCCATCACCATCGCCATCGCCATCGCCATTATTCGCACCTCTCTATCTCACCTTTCTTCATTCAAGTCTCGAACGAGAACCATTCAAAATGCCAGTCACCAATGATTTCAAACTTCCCAGCTCCCCGCGATCTCTCGATTTACCCGAGAAGCCAGGTCAAAAGCTCTTCCTTTCCTTCATCTCCTCCAATGATCCGGTAACAAAGCAAGCCTGGTGTCCGGATGTGAGAGCTGCGTTGCCTGTGATCGAAGCCAAGTTTTCGGGGGATCAATTCGAGGTCAGATTGGTTGAGGTGGGACAGAGGCCCGAGTATGTTGTCTGGAATTTCTTGTCGCCTGTCGTCGTAGAATAGATTGTGTAAGGTTATGTATCAAGCTCACCAATATATCGTGTAGGTGGAGAGTCCCCGACAACGTCTTCAGGACAACATGGAATGTCCATAATGTTCCTACCCTCGTACGCTTTGAACGTGTAGATGGGGAGGTGAAGGAGACGGGCAGACTCGTCGAAAATGAAATTTTGAATCAAGGAAGTTTGAATGATTTCGTTCAATAGGGGAATTATCGGTATTAGACGGGAGAATATTGAGGGCTACCTATCACTCGTGGCGACCTCAACACGTTCAAACCTAAGTCGTAGACACTCCAGCAGGAAATGAAGACATGTACAGCTTTCGCCAATCATTCTTTGGATGGTTCCCTGGTGTATATACTCTAAGTCCCCTACCCCACTTCCCGGCCACCCCCCCATTCCGGCCACCTTAAAAAACACGTCAACATGACCATCATCAATTATTTCAACTTCAATAATTCAATAAGTATTGAATCAATTGATTTCAAATTTTGATAATATCTTTTTTATATCAAGATACTATTTTATATCGAAGATAATCTTGCTATAGTTTTAGGAGCTATTGCAAATGGCTTAACTATACAAAAAGCTAGTATAGATTATGATATACTACGTAGTATATTTTAAGATCGATTAAAAGGCTATCTATCTTATCAAAAAGATGCTTAAAGCTAGCAAAAGCTAGCCTCGATCCAGGAGAATCGATTAACAAATTGGATTTTGATTCAAAAAGCTTTTAATATTAGCTCTACTCATCGTTAAATTTGTGAAATTGGAAAGCGCTTTTTCGAGTTATAAGAAGAGGATTCTACTTTTGGAAAACAATGGATATATAACTTTTTATAAAGGAATCCTATTTTTATGATCAAAAAGCAATATAAAATCGATTTTGCAAGGATTAAAAGGGCTATAACTAATATTATTAAAAATTGATTTCAAAAACTTGAATTACCAAAGATTAAAAATATTAAACTTCAAAATAGATAAAATATAAACGAAGCCGGCATTATAAAAGGGCAAGGATTTAATAGCTTAGTGGTAGAGAGTTCTAATCATCATTTTATTTAAAAAAAACAATCTAGTTCAAAAATTTGAACATCTTTTATTAAATGTGTTTCGGTAACAAAAAAAGCATTAAATCCTTTTGTTATTTTCAAAGAAAAAAGCGTTCAATAATAATAATTTCCTACCGATTTTACTCTATACAATGAATAAAGCTTTACAACTACTAAAAATGAATGAACAACGGATTCTATGGTATTAAAATAACTCAAAAAAGTATTTATTCCTTCAACAATACCATCTACCCCAAACAAAGCACGTCTTTTTATATTAAACGGCTATAGAAGTTACGAAATTATTGAATTCTTATTGAAATACTTTAATAATAATATCCATTTGTATCACGGAGAATAGCTACGAATATATAATGAAGTGATATCGGGAAAGGATAAAGGTATAGATATAAAACAGTGATTGTATTGTTATCTGTCCTTCTAAATACAGGATTCATTTATCCTTATATACTATATATATATGATTACACGTGATTACACATGATCATTATATAACTCTATAATTATAAGGATTTACAGTACTACAAGTCATAATGTTTTCGTATAATAGTAGTTACAAGCTTAATTAATCGATAAGCCAAACTCGGTTGATATACCGATGCTTTTAGCATCGATAAATCAAAAGCGATTAGTATATTTATACGCTTTTGCATATATATGCTTTTAGTATGTTCGGGCATTATAGCGTATATATGCTTTTTATAATGTTTGTACATCTACTATCGAAAGATCCAAGTAATACGTAAAAATATAATGTTTAGTAAATACGTACTTCTCATATACTTTACGCTTTTAGCGTGATATACCCTTTAGATCATATACAACGTATATAATCTAACTATAAAGCAAATAAAATGAATGAATCTACAATTACGCGCTATTTGTGTAATCCTTTATTAATGTAAACAAATAAACGAAAACTAATCTAATAACATATATACAATTTCCCTGCGAATAGTTGTATAAATAAATAATTCCATATGATTCCATAGATGCTTAAATCGTCGATTTTATAGATAATGATAACTATAGTTGAGGGCATTCATTGTATATTTGTTATATTTGATTGTTTTGTAGTGTATTATTGTTTTGTTATAATTTCCATTGTGTAAATATTTAATCGTAGTTTTGATCCTTTGATCCTTCGATTTTTTAAGGATAAACATCAATAACTGCAACAACAACAATAACTACATTAACAATAATACTACTAACAACAACACCATCAACAACACCATCATTAATATGCTTCGCCGTGGCCGCAATTCCCGGGCCGGGAATCTTTCTTATACTCGGAAAGCTTTAGTTGTTTTTTGCTATTGCGTTTTTTCTTTTCCTCCTTCTTCTTCTTTTGCTTTTGCTATTCCTTCTGCTTTTTCTTTTCCTTTTACTTTTTCTTCTTTTTTTGATCTTTTTGAATTGTTCCCCGGATTCCCTTTTCGCACTTTTATTTTCTTTTTCTTTTACTTTTATTGTTGCTTTTTGTTCCTTTATTCCTTTTTTCTTTACTTTTTCGATTCCTTTCTTTCTTATCCCTCCTAAACCAATTCCTTTAGCGAAAATAACAACAAGGATAAGGATAAGAATCAAAATGAAAATAAGAATAAAGATTCTTTACTTCGTCGGAAAATAAATACTATAATCATTTTAGTAATACATCATTTATATTTTACAAAATTCTAGTAAAGATTTTAATAAATCGAGCAATAAAAAGTTTGAAATAATATCTTCCATTTTTATTACTCCTTTTATCCCGGCTCCCTATACCCCCACTAAAAAGATTTGATTTAAAAAGCCAAAGAATTCTTATTCGTATATACAATGTATAAAATCGTTAATTGCTAAACAAAGAAATAAGATTTGCTATAAAAACATAGATTTCCAAAAAGCTTAATGTTATCGATACTTTATATATATATATTAACTTTTACTAGCACATTTGTACACAATAGTAAATGATTTTTTGGTCGCGAAAACCAATAACAACGGAAAAATATAATACTTCTTTTTTGCTTTATATTATAATTGTTAATCATATGATTATAAAAGATAAAGCATTTTCGAGTTGCTTTTCGAAGCGTTTTAAAGTATATTGATCTTTAGATAGTTTCGGAATCAATACGGGATAGAATTATATTGAAAACAAATTCTTTTGGAAATGGGTATACTTCAAAGGATTACTTCGCAGCGACAAAAATAAAAAGAAAAAGAAAGAAGAGAAAGATAAGTAATAATAATGATGGAAAGGTTATTTGGAAATGAGTTTTTTTGAAATAGTAGAGTAAAAAGTAGAGTATAGAGTAATAAAGTATATAAGAAGTATTATAATATTAATTTTTTGTTGATCACATTGATTGTAATCTAAATACTATATGATTCCCGATCATTCGATAATCTTTGTAATTCGATCCTTAGCGTTTTGTATATTAATTAATTTAATAAAATATTCAAACTTCTACCTAATGAGATTTTTAATAAGCCCATTTGCCGGTATATCGACAATTAGTAAATATATAATTAGAAATCGTTTATTAGCGTATTTTTAACGAAGCCATATATTCTAAATATCTATATATTTAAGTTTAGTAGAGATTCTTTCGTTCTTATCAATTATTAATCGAATCGTTTAAATATTATTGCAAAAAATATTAATAAGCTTTTTTATCAATACTTTAATTTTTTTTAAAAGCTTTAATATTACTATTGCTTTTTTGATTAATCTTTCCACATCTAAAAGTTCTGTTTTTGTAGTTGAAATAATAATTGTATTTTGTCTTATAGCTTTTCATATAATAGCACTACCATACAATATAATTATATAGCTTTAAAAGGATCTTCAAGTAACCGTATCATTTGCAAAAAAAGCATTTGAAAAGGTTATTATTTGAAGTATATAATTATTCCTATAGCAAATAAAGAAATATCGAGATCCATATAAGTATACAATACAATGATTTGCTGCTATAAAATAATTCTTTGAAAAGTTAATACTATATTCGTTTAGTTTGAAGAAAAAGAATATTGAATCGGCTTTAATTATAATAGCCGAATACAAGATTGATTTAATTTTTTCTTAATATTCCTTTATTTTAAAAAAAGAAACTATATTTTTATTTTTCTTAAATACTATAATTGGAAATGGTATAATTGCTTTTCTTTTTGTAAAACCAAATTTGTAAGCGATTTTGTCGATATAAATATTGTATATTAATTACAATTTCTTAAATTGTTGATCTTTAATAATTCGAATCTTTAAAAACTATTGAATATCGTCGAAATCTTTAAGCTTATATTTAGCCTTAATTCCATTAACTATTTGATTCTTTTAACATTTATACTTTTTATAATAAATCATTTAAATATCGTTTATAAAGAATAAAATAAATATATGAAAATTAAAAGATATAAAGATACAAAGCTCTTTTTTGCATTTTACCATTTTCAAATTGATAAATGTACTTATAAACTTTTTATACCAAAATGCAAAAGAGTCTTTTAAACCATATAACGCACGATCGAAAATAATGAATTTACCAAATACTTTATACCCATTTGGTATATAGCATATAACTGGATTCTCAATGGGATTTCGAAATATATTAACAAAAACATTTACAATATTGTATTACTTTGTTTCAAAATTATTCTTCGCTATCGTTGCCATTATTATACAAAAGGATTGCATAACAAACATAGTTGCGTAAATCAATTCGATTATCGCTGTATTTTGAAAATCTCTTTTAATTATTAATTATAATTTGTAACGATCGATATAGCCGCTTTAATCATTCTTATAAATAAATATCCATTGAAATAGAATAAGCTTTGATTTAGCCGATATTGTTTCAATTTCTTGTCAAATGCTTTGATTCTGTAATACTTTAATTTCGCGATCATAATCCATTTTGAACCAATATCCAAATATATAAGTTCTAAGATTATAAAAGAACCTTGGTAATGATGATATCGCTAATTTTAATATTCATGGAAAATCTATAACTTTGGGTTAAATCAAAAGCGTAATTATCGGTTTATATTTTATTGCGGCAACTACTACGTTATATATAGTGATAAACTTACCATTTTATTTATTTAGCTTATTCTTTTGCTTATCAAGCCAAAAAGTGTTATAAAAATCATTTAATTGTTGAAATCCATTTTTGAATCCGTATGATTAAGCAATTATAATATCAATAAAGATGTTAATCTTGTAGTAACCATTTGCTCATTAACGCAAACAATTTGAATGTTTAGTATAATCTATTGTTTAATGCTTTGTATAATTAAGGATTATATCAATATCGTTAAACGCATTAAATTTAATATACTCTTTAGTATTAATGTTAAGCTTAAAAATCTTTATTTACAAAGTACATAATTGTTTAATAGCTTTGTTAGATATAAATGGCGAAAAAGATCTTTTAAATATATTTCTTTTTATAGAAAGCAATATTGTATTTCCTTTCTCGTTATTAAAAATCGAATAATTATTCGATTTATTGTTTTCAAGAATACTATTTAATATTAATGTTAATGGTTTTGGTGAAATTGTTAATTCTCTATAACCAAAATCCATGCAAGCTTTTTATGAATTAATTATTTTAAACAAACTTTTATTCTTCGTTGTAAATACAATCAATAGGGATCTTGATTCATTAGAAACCAGCGTTGACTTGTTGACTTTTATAATTGTATCGGGATTTAATGAGGTACTATACTCATTATTATGAATTGAGGTAAATAGTAAGAATTTTGTTATCAAATTCTTTTGATTCTTTTAATCTTTAATCATTTTCGAGATCGAAAACCCAAAGCGTTTTTTATAATTAAAACCAAGAATATATATAGTCTCAAGCTTTTTTTGTATAAATTCTTCGATAAATTTATTATCCACGTTCTCTAAAATAGTGCCATTTGGCGATTTCATTTGTTGAATATCCAGTTCGATAATCAAATCCTTGATCATTTGGATTGGTATAGTGTTAACAATCTCGTTACGAAAATCGTTTTTATAAATAAATCTTTTATCGAATCTAACATTTCGTATAATAATAACTTTATCAAATACAAAGATTCAAATACAGAAAATTGCTATAACAAAAATATATCCGATCAAATATCCAATATGTACTCGCGAATTAGTCTTATACCATTTTACTCTAATCTCAGCTTCTTTTTCTTTATTTAAAAGGTATGTGTAGCAACTATATTTATATATCGTACTCCAATCGAAGCGAAGATTGTTAGTAATCTTTTATAACAACAATAATAAATACTATCTATAATATTATTTAAACTAAGAATTAATCATTTCGTTAAAGCATTTTCAATTTTTTGCTTTCAATAAACTAATATTATATAAATATATAGTGGTAAAAGTTGTTTCTATTTATATTTTATCCAGCAATTCAATTGAAATGTGTATTTTAATTTGTTTAATAATAATTTCTTGCTTTACGCGTTTTGCTTTTCCGTTAAATTTATACGTAAAAAAAAGAAAAAGTTTAAATTCTATACCCTTTTCGAAAATCCATTTTTCGAATACAATGTTACCTTTAATCCCTATTACAAACGTATCATTGTTTTACTTGATTACCATAATGTAAAGACTATATTTGCGATAAACCTATACAACAAAGTTTTTTAAAACTTTAGAAACTTTGTTATACGTTTTCTAAATCAATATAAAAGTAAAAATCTTTCTATTGTATATATTCTTGATTACTAGCAATCATAACATTTTGTTATAAGTATAGGGAAAATTGAACAAATCCCATTAAACCTTATAAAAAGGTTTAAGTGATTGATAATTACTAAATAAGTATAAAACAATTTGTTTAGCGTATGTATATAAACAATCGATATATTCTATTCGAATGATTCTTTTGATTCGTATTCCTTTAATTATTTTAATTAAATATTTCAATGCTTTTTTGCTAAGATGCCTTGATTTTTTATATTATAAATCGTTTAATTTTAATCGAGGTTTTATCGTTTTGTATGTTCAAAGAAAATACTTATTAATCTTTTGATTTTCGGTAAGTATTATAATACTTATATTTACAGAAAGATTAGATTCATTAAAATAGTTAAAACGAGTATTATATTCTAAAAAAACAAGATTATGCTTTTTAATATATTGAGCGATAATAATACTATTAACTCGATCGTCGATCTTAACAATAGTGTCAAATTTATTAAACCAAGTACTTTTGTTACGAAATAAAGTCTTGGATACAAAATTAGTATGAAAACCAAGAATAAACGTAATATTAATTAATGTAAAATCTATATCATTTAGCAAAATTCCTTTGATTACTTTTTCGTTATAATTAATTATTAGCAAGCTTGATAATCCTGTTTCAACGTAATCCGAGATATCGTTAGGAACATACTTTTCGTTTATTAGAAGATTAGTATTATTGATAATATATATAGTATTATAGTTATTCAACAAAGTGTAGTTTGCTAGTATATACATAGAAATGATTATAGATATGGCAAAAGCGCTAGTATACTCGTTTGGATCGATAATGCAAAAGGCAATATTGTAGAGATCCTTTTTTTGTAAAGATCTATAAAGTTGATTAATTTGAATAGTAAAAAGCTATTCTTTTTTAGATAAAATATTTCGAAGATTGTTATATTTTTTGTCTTTAATACATTCGTTGATCTCTTTAACTTACTTTTCACTAATAGTTCGAATAGGCTGTTCAATGCATTTATTGATAAAGGCTAGTTCAACTATATAGCATTTATCCGGCTTATAACAATGGTTTAAACCAATTGGTTGATTTTCTTTACAAAGACAATATTGAGTAGCGTTATTAACGTTATTACTTTTCAATTATTGCTTTAATCCGGATGATTATTGGAATCCTGGTCCTTAAGTAACAAAAAATCCTTTTGGCAATGGATTACAACCCATTCAATCAATATGATTAGCGAAAAGATTATTGTATTGTTCTAGAGTAGTGGTATAATATCCTTTTTTGTCTTTAATATTCAAAGTAATTAGTTATTACTCCGATCAATTTAAAATTAATTTGTTAAATGCTTTTAAGAATTGTTTATATCTACGGATTCTTTTGATTTCCAGAAAGTTGTAAGCTAATGCTCTAATATAGAATGATTTCTATTCTTTACACCATTTAACCGAATCAACCCGTTTATTGCATACACTATTCAAATAATCGATATATTTGATTTGAATAATCTTTAAAATTATTAAATCAATAAAAATAATCTTTATATGTAGATAAACAATGATTTGTTTTAAGGTACAGTTTTGTATAGCATTCTAAAAGATTTCCAAAGTATAGGATAAATCGATTGTAGATATAATCCAATCGAATATGTAGTGAAAGTTACTATAATTTTGGTTATATTTACTTTTCTAAATCCTATAGATCTTTTTTATAAATAAGAAAATCTTTAAAAGATTTTTTAATATAGCAAGAATAGGATTCGCAAAAAGTTTAAGTTTAAATATTTCATCTATTTCGATGTTAGTAGTATATCGATTGTAAACTTCAAAGTTTATAGCATATTGATTATAACGTTTACGATTTTCTTCAAAAATCATAATATCCATAGAAAAGGCTTAGGGTGGATTAGCACTCAACCAATCACAAAATTGATAATTGGGAAAATCAAAGATATTCAAATCGATACTATTCCAGATATACTTAAAGTAGCTAACGTTCTTAAATGATAAATACCAAAAGGATCAATCCGCTCAGCTATTGAAAGTGATATTTAACATAATGAAAAGGATGATTGTAAAGGATAGAAGTATAATAAAAGATAATTAAAGATCAAGGGGAAAAAAAGAGTTATATGATATCAATATTCGAATTGTAATTGTTGCAAAGATTTCGAGCATAAACCGGGCTTATAACTATCACAAAGAATAGCTACAAATATATAATGAAATGATATCGGAAAGGGATAAAAGTATAAGTATAAAACAATAATTGTATTATTATCTATCCTTCTAAATATAGGATTTATTTGTTTTTATATATTATATATATATAATTATATATGATTATATGTGATCATTATATAGCTTTGTAATCATAAGGATCTACAGTACTATAAATCATAATATTCTTGTATAATAATAATTACAAGCTTAATTAATCGATAAGCCAAGCTCGATTGATATGCTGGTGCTTCTAGCGCCGATAAATCAAAAGCGATTAGTGTACTTGTGCGCTTTTGCGTACATATGCTTTTAGTGTACTCGAGCACCATAGCGTATATATGCTTTTTATAGTGCTCGTGCATCTACTACCGGAAGATCCAAGTAATACGTAAAAGCATGATGTTCAGTAAATACGTGCTTCTCACGTGCCTTACGCTCTCAGCGTGACAATTTGTTATTTCTATTATTATATACTTTCCATGTTCTCCAATCCTTAAATTTATCAATGTTTTCGCCATTAAAATATGCTTATTGCTTTATCCTCAACAAATTGAATCTATTATCCGATTCTATATTAATAGAAAAACGGAATTTTTTTATATACTATTATAACGCTTGATTAAATGGTTTAACGAATGAAAATATCAAAACTAGGTGGAAAACTTCAGGTTTATAGCTTAAAAATATAGTTAAACTTTTTATAAGCCAACTTTTGCTCGAAAATAGCAATAAAGAAATAATAGCATTTTACCTAGTTTTGAAGAATGATTTTAAATTTCAATGGATTATAGAATTATCGTTTATTCTATAGAAAACGCTTTAAAAAGCAAATGATATCTATTTATTCGTTGAATTTATAATTCGAGAGGAAAAGATCGATTTATTTACTCGACGTTTACTTTTTTGGAAAATTGCAAAAGGATTTAATATCAAAGATTTTGATATTATTGAATCAAAGATTCGAATACAGCAATTGGAACATCAAATAGAGCAATTACGGCCTAGAAAAAGATGTATAGTTAGGACTAGTTCGAATTCGAAGTTTTCAAGGATTAAAGATATTAGGAGAGCGCAAATCGAAGCTAAGGATCGTCAAATTGATATAGAGGGATCTGATAATAGTTTAAGAAGTGATATTACAATTGTAGCTAATTAAATTGAACTTTCGTTGAGTTATTGAAGATTGAAATTCGTAAATATATTTTTTTGAGGTGGCCGGAATGGGGGGGTGGCCGGGAAGTGGGGTAGGGGACTTAATACTCTGATTCTCTTCTGGGGGTACAACGATCTCTCTTCGAGAGAAATCTCAAGTCGGATTGAGTGAAGAAAGACTGAACGACGAAGAGGAAAAAGGCTAGTATTGATCATCTTTTATCAATGCAAAAACAAGTCTTCTCTGCTCTTCAGACCTATTAAAAAACCTACCACACCAAAGCCACAACTTGTTGTGATTGTACGTATGACTGTTGATCCAATTGAGAATCCAGACGGGTGGGTAAAGGCAAAGTGAAATCAACATCCCAACCCGGGGGGACTTCCGAAATAACCAGAGGAAGGTGAAGATCCTAGGCTACATAAGATAGCAGCGACGAGCAAAAAGGTCTTCCATGGGGCTCCATTTCCCGTCATTTCGCTGACATTCATACCAAAAAACGATGTCACCAGGGAAATGGGAAGGAATACAAAGGCGAGGATGGATAATCTCTCAAGGGAGTTCGCCTTCTCAAGGGACTTTCTAGATTCCTTCAAGGAAAGGTTCCCAACATTCATTTGAAGAGTATCGCGGACATGTTGTTCTAATCGACAGGATTCCTGGACCGACTTTCTGTGTCGCTTTATCATGCCCTCCATCTTTTGGTTATCATTGTGGCCGTATGTAAACACACCGCGATCTATCATTTCTTCCTGGCGATCCACCAGGGCTGGAGTAATCTTGTCGAAACTTTCCAAGGAGCCACGAGCCTGATACCACGACTTCAATAGGCTATCGTCCTCATGTGCTCGGGACATGGGTGAAAGCCCGGAGTCCAGACCCTCGAGCCATGATTGAAGACTCCATCTCATACATTCAACATCTCGAGCGAAATACTCTTCCAGATCTTGCATGATCGGTACCAAGACCTCGAGAGGATTCAAGACGGCCGATTCCACCTCGGAGCTAGCCAATCCATTCCAAGCACGAGAAATTGTTTGCACGAAATCAATGGCTTTCCTAGGAGGTCCTTTGTACTTATCTACTCTCCGAAACAGTAGTTTATGGTAGCAAATGATCACTGAGAGATGTTAGTCTCATGAATGGATTCAAAAGGTCAAGTAAGCATTGACAGACCTATCTTGCGATTCCCATCCTGCAGGCAATTCACGATGCAACACGGTTTTGGGTCATCCGTAGCATATTCGAATGCAAACTTCACGTGTTGCCGGATCCCATCAAGTTTTCCCTTCGCAAACCATTGAAAGGTAGACACTTGTGGATTCAACAGGTAATAGAAGAACGAGGGTGGGACATTGTACACACTCCCCAGAACTTCAACCGTAGCGGGATCCAATATTTGTGGTCGTTGCAATTCTGTTTTGTCCCTCTTGGAGCCAGAAAGGTTGCAATTCAAGAACAAGATCACTCGTATCCGTGTTCCGGATGGAATCGCCTTGAGTTTTGCATAGAAGAAAGAGTTGGAGTCTTCAGTATCAAAATCGAAATTGCTAGATTGAGGAGGAAGTCCTACACCAGAACTGATGTCGTTGATGATAACCCATTCGCCACCATGAAGACCATTTCCGTGACTTTGAATTGCACGATTCAATTCAGAATATCTTATACCACATCTAGTCAGCTTTAACGCATCCATCGTCTTGATGTAGGTGAATACCTCAGATCCTGATGGGCAAGGTCAGCTATCTTCTCGAGATATGAGCCTGGTGCTGGCGGACGTCCGGACCTGGAGCTCATCTGTGCGGAAGACGATTATCTCCTTTGCCGAGGCTGCTCAGTTGTCTGGATAATGGGACGGAAATGCGAAGAAGAGAAAGTAGAGTAGATCTCAAAGTCTCGAGGGATATCAGCTTCACATGCAAAGCTTAGTAAGAATGGATGCAACGTAACGGTCGTGGTGTTATCATTAGCATCGTATTCGACGAGTTGAGTCACGAAGAACGCGCCATGTATTTTTATTCATAGCTTGGAGAGAAAATTATTAATTTTTTAATAATGGTATATTAAAACGGGTGAGAGATGGTATTAGAAAGTAATAATTAATACTACTTATTAGCCATTCACTGGTAGTTACTTGATTTATTACTCCGCCAGCTCTTCGCTTAATCAACATCGTTTATCCTCGAGTAAAGTTTAGATATTGGAAATTCAGCTAATAAATTCTATAGCAAAAGGGGTTGGTTCTGGTAAAGGCAAAGAATAGTCATTTAGTCGAACTAGGAGATGAGATTCAAGATCTTGTGTCAGACGATGTCAAAAAACAGCGAGCATTCCATCAGTCAAGCATGTTTAGGTGAAACCACGAGGCATGCAGGACTACCGGTTCTCCTTCCTTTCAACTACGAGGCTCGACCCTTAATTCATCATTCAAATCAGCTAGGACTTTTTGATGAACAGACATGATGTACCCGGTTTGATCACCACGTAATATTCTGATCTTGATTCTCGCTCCTCCTATCTTCTTCAATCCTCTTCAATAATCTCAAGTATCCCTTTCTCACTCAACCTCAATCCCTTCACACCCAACCGTGCCCCAAAGACCAATACTGGATGAACCAAGAACAACCATGGGGGATTTCCTCTCAATCTTTCCAAAACCCTTCCATAACTCTGTTCTCGCACCTCATCTCCAACGACCCTATTAGCAACATCTATAAGTCGATCAACCTCATCATCTTGATATCCCTGCCACCAAACTGCCTTCATCTTACTGGATATCTTATCATCCAGAATACGGAATGTAGAATGGGGCGAAGAATCAAAGAGAGCCATATCCCCAATATCCTTCTGCAATCCAACCTGCCTCGCATACTCTGGACGGTCTTTCTCAGCATCCACTTCGACTTCAATTCCAATTCGTTGTAGTGCGTTTACCACAAAGTTTGTGATGGCTTCCGCTCGCTCAGGCATGTATGTTGGTGTTCGGAGAAGTATCGGTTTTCTCAAATCCTGCCCGGATGCCTTTAGAAGTCTTTTTGCTTCCTCCACATCATAACGAATGGGCTTGAGATTTCCGTCTCGCGACCCAAGATGAAAAGGACTAACTACAGTCGTTGCTGGAATGGCAAGATTGTGAAATACGTCTTTAATGAGAGCTTCTCGGTCAATTGCGTGATTGACTGCTCGACGAACTTGGCGGTTCGAAAATATACCTTTGTTGCAGTTGAGGTAGTAAATTATGGATAATGTGTTGCTTGTTTTGCCCCATTGAAGATCCGGGTTAAATTCCAGCTTTTCCTCTACGCGTTCAAGGTTAAGGGCTACATCAATTGTACCCTCTCGTAGCTGGAGTAGTCTTTTTTCTGCACTGGGTTCGGCCGTGGCTATAATCCGACGAGGAATCTGGCGTCTAGAATCATTTAGATTTACTAGCTCCAAGACCGCGCTGCCTTCCTCGTCACCAAATTTCTCAACTCGGTATCTTCCTGTTCCTAAAATTGGCTTTCCATCACTCGCAATTCGACAGATATAAAACTCCGTAAAGATATCCAGGATATCCGCGATCGGCTCTGGATTTTTTACCCTCACAACTTCATTTCCTTCGGCAGTAAACTTTGTATGTTTGAAGTAGCGATAATAGCTCCATCTCATTCCAAAAGTATCACGACTATCCAGGATTCGCTCAATAAAATCAATGACATGCCTTGCGACACACGGAACATCATCGTGGAACACTGCTCCGTCTCGAATACGGAAAGTCCATTCGAGGCCATCCTTGGAATGTGTCCAATGAGAAAATAGAGCCGGTTTAACTAAACCGCCAGATTCCCATCTTAGGAGAGGCTCGAAAACCCAATTCTTGAGTGTAAGAATGCTGTTGTCATCCGTGACCTGAGTTGGGGGACGGAAATCGACCCTCTCGAGGCTAATGCGGAGGGTATCTGTCATTGTTTGTGGAAAGTTTGACGGTTGGTGACTCCGAAGATTTGGTCTGCTTTTTCGTAGAGGGATCTTTCAATCAGGCCATTGACGTTATTCCTGACTTTGAGTGCTGGAATGCCAGTCATTATCATTGATTCATACTGTTGTAAGGTTCACAAACCAAGTAGACGAGAACCTAACCCTAAGCCAAAACCCCGACCAGGACAAGTCACGGCTTGAACTTAGTAATTTATTTGGTCAACTAACCTTGGGGCTAAACCCACCACCGAATGTCCTCTGTAAAGTTTCTAGGTCCCATCCGAGTCCTTGACGTACAAATATAACGTGACGCAACCTATAGACACCAAGCAAATGTGACCAGGATAATAGAGCATAAGTCGAATGGACGATATTTACTCGGTACCAACCGTTTCATCAAACACTTGATAACCTCAAGTCATGTGGTCTGCACGCCCGACAACCCATGAATGCTAATACAGTATCTTTGAGTGGATCAAGATCCTCGGCCAACATCAGCCTTGAGAGCCCAATTGATGGGCAACTCACATGTCCGGATCCTTGACACCATAAACCCTGTTGCCCGTGTCATCACCATATTCTTGGTGATTGATAGAGAGATGTGGGTTTCAGACGGGCGACGGGCACAGTGCGTTCGTGAACCTGGTATCCGGGTAAGCACGTCATGATAGCCGAAGCATCGTCAATATTGATGTTAATTGCACCATATCAGTCATCCCGCCAATAACGTTCGCAAAAACTATGAAATGGGCGAGGGATGTAGGACTGGAGGGGTATTTCAATGGTTTCCATATCAGGAATAGTGAAGATCTCACGTTTGAAAACATTAGAGCCTGTTGGCCGTCACTAAGATTACAACTGATTCAACCAAATTGATATCTCGACAATAATGAGCTCACCCGCTTTTTGAACATTTTGGGAGCATAACCATCTAAAAAGACTTCCTTCTGAAGGATAGCCGAGCCCGAATTTGAAAAATCAAACAACATGTGATCTATTCCGCGCCGTTTTACCAAAGTGGGATATGTAGTTGAGGTCAAGAACGTACCGCAGGTTAAGTTGTAAATATATGTATTGAAGTATCACCTGGAAAGTATCGAATCGCCATTCCATTGCCATTGAATCTACATCACAGTCAACTTCCGACTCCAACATGTCTACTTCTAAAGACTTGGAGACTTCAGTGACGCACCCTAGCTCCGATGACAGCATTGACCGTGAAACGGAAGGGAAAACCACATCACGGTGGCGGTGGATTGTAGGATTGGTATGGGATTCAGCAGAAGGTACTCCACGAAATAGAAAATATGTTCAGAAAGTTGATGCCTACATGTTGTGAGTGCAGCTCTCCTTACTTGAACAGCATTATGATAAACGAATTTATTCTTACTCGAGTATAGCACAACTATATGCTTAGGATACTTCATCAAGTATCTGGACCAGACGAATTACAGTAATGCATTTGTCAGTGGTATGCAATCAGACGTACGATCAAACATCTCGAGTCATTAAAGCGTCAAAAGCTTACTGCTCTATCAGCTCCATTTGTACGGCAATGAACGAAACTGGCTCAATACCTGGTTTAGTCTTGGAATCATGATTGGAAGCTTACCCACCATGATGTTCCAACTGAGTTGGGCTCGTCCATCATATTTTATTCCAGCTTGTGAATTAATATGGTCCGCTCTTGTCATGAGCATGTCGGCTGCGAAAAATATTGAAACGGTAACTACCATCAAACCAAGTCCAAAAGGGGTCATATAGAAAATATTCTGATCTTCTATAGATGTATGCACTTCGCTTCTTTATCGGACTTTTTGAAGCGTGCGCTTTCCCAGGATATATTGCGCTACTCGGTGGGTGGTATGGGCCAAAAGAGCTGACGAAAAGAGTCGCTATCCTATTAGAAATCGAATCAATAGCTAGTATGTTTAGTGGTTATTTGCAAGCGGGTCTATACACAAGCATGAACGGACGCCATGGGATCGCTGGATGGAGATGGTTGTTCATTATGGACGGCGTGATTTCAATCCCCATCGCAATTTGGGGATTTTTCGGCATCCCAGATCTTCCACACACAACTAGAGCCTTCTACTTGACAGCTGATGATAGGCAATATGGAATTGAGAGGATTGAGAAGCTTGGAAGAGAACCACCTGTGAAATTAACGAGAAAAGTCATGAAGGAAGTCTATCTAAACTGGAAGATTTGGGCTTTCGTCTTTCCCTACGTGTAAGGCCTTGCCTTGCCACTTATGTCGGTGGAAAGGAACAAAGGAAAGGCTGACAAACGTTTAGAATGGTCGCCGCATGCCATACTGCTACGAGCTATTTCAACCTTTGGCTCAAGGCTGAAGGATATAGTGTCGTAAAAGTCAACACTCTCCCAACCGCCGGAAATGCACTCGCTATCGTGGTGACTCTCCTGTGGGGAATTGTGGCGGATAGTACTGGCCAACGCTATTGGCTAATCACTGGATTATTGGTACTGATGGTGGTATCAAACATCATATTATCCGTATGGAATGTTCCAAAACCAGCTCTCATGTTTGCCTACTATCTTTCATACGCTGGTTCGGCCACAACGCCAGTACTCATTGTGAGTTTCTCCCTTTGAGATATTCTTGAAGAATCGCAGAAAGAACGCCACTGACCGAGTTCAAAGGCTTGGGGTCACAACCTGAATGCTGCGAATCCTAATCTGAGACAATTGCTCGTCGCCACGGCAAACATCGTCTCGTACGCATGGGTTCTTTGGGTACCCCGTAAGTTCCACACTGGTGAAACCTTTCTTGAAATCAAAAGAACTGACGACTGTTTAGTTGTACTATTCCCCACGTACGATGCTCCCAAGTATGCGTATGGGTATCAAGTCCTGATACTATGCGGTGGCTTGGCGATATGTGGAATCACATTGATGGCTTACTTGTATCGACGAGAAGGGTAAGTTTTGTCTTTCATAAGAGTATTTCTAGGTGTAGGATGAAGTTATTGAGGGCCACTCACAATTATCGAAGGAGGGAGGAATCAAACATACATGATGCCAAGGAGTTGTTGATATTATAAGTATATTCTTATTTATATCCTTGTTTAATTTATGCCTCTCCTTTTATAGAAAAATATAGCTAAGCTGTATTGAGACAAACGAGGGAGAATCCATCCATCCTTCTAGAATTTCCCTGATCGGCCAATCATTCCTTGGCAGACGTCATTACCGTCACCCTCACCCCACCCCCACCCCCATATGATATTCCGACTGAGGGAAATCCAGGGAATTCAATACATAGGAATCGTCACCAAGCTCAAGTCAAAACAAGCTTCAGCTTAATCGATGGATTATTATTTATTATTAGAGAGAGACGGGAAGAATCAAGGCATCGTATCGTTAATCCCCTTGTAGTCTAGTCTCGTCTAGTCTAGTCGAAGCAAATAAGGTTATTGGGAGAGGGGTAAACTTATATAAGACTCTTTAGTTGAGATCTCTGCTGAAAACTCATTCCTCTACAACTACAACTAGAACTTCAACTACGACTACAAACAACCTCAACCTCAACCCAACTCAAATCAAATCAAATCAACCAAACTCAAAATGGATTTCGTCAACAAAGCAAAAGATGCCATCAAGAGCGGCTCCGGAAGCAGCAGTACCACCACCACCAACCCCACGGCCCAAAAGGAAGATTACGGCGACAAAGGTTCATAAATCCCCCTCCCTCCCATCACTTGCAATAACACTCACTCTCTCCCCAACATCTTCCCCCTCCCACATATCACTGACGCAACCGTGCTAACCATCTCAATCGCAACCCCAGGCCTCGACTTCATCGAGAAGAAAGCCGGGCACACGCTGAGCCGCGAGCAGAATGAGAAGATCACGGATGGGGCGCGCGGTTTGTATGAGAAGCAAACGGGGTATGTTTCTATTTCTCCTCTTTGCATTCCTTCTATTCCACCTTCTCCCTTCCC
>NGKF01000024.1:712917-743151 GCA_002162555.1 Monilinia aucupariae | reverse complement strand
CACGAGCCTCAACATCCAGTCGGGCCCGAAACCGCAACTTCTCCTAATCCAAATCGGGATGGTTCTGCCAGGGCTCGTAGTAAGAGCTCTTCCCTCCAGAATAGTCATCCTTCCACTCGCGTGCGTTGTCGTCGAATACCCAGTATCGACCGCAATTGGTGTCCTTGCACTTTCTCGTGGCTTTACCGGCGTAGCATTTGTTGTGGGTTCCACAGGTACACTTCCAGGTGACGATTTCCTCGATGTGTTTGTGGGAGGGTTTGGATTTTGAGGAGCCCATGTTGAGGGTTTGTTTTGTGGTTTCTTTGTGCCGAGCGCGGAATTGGTTTATGCTATGTTGTTTCTTTGTGCTTGTGTTGGATCTTGAAGTATGAAGAAATATGGCGAGAGGAGGCGCTGTGGTGGAGGTTGATCGGACTATTTATATCCAGTTGGATGTCTGAATTTGCGCGTGTGATTGGATGTTTATTTGCAATGACTGTGCACTATGAATAATCTGAATATGCACACTCATGAAGAGAAAATATCAATGATTCCTCTTCCAGTTGCAGAGAAAATATGGGCAGGCATATTCAAGATACAGCAGCTGGACTGAGTACGCGATTCACACAAATCCAAGATTGGTGAATCGAGGATTCAGCTAGCATATCCTTTCATATGTACTATCAATACTCACATGATATATTCTTGGTTCTAGTGCAACAATTGATATCCTCAGTGAAGTTAAGTCAGAGCAGTCGTACTCCAGGTCATTTTTCAGGGCGTATGAATAAGCTGCCTTGCATGAGAGTCTTGGAGCAATTCCGACCCGATCTCCTAAAGCCTTGCAAAACAGTAAACCTTCACTTCACGCTTCTCAATCCCACCGATTCCTATATCCGTAACCCTAATACTCAATAGCCACCAGTTCCTTTCTCGCGATACAAGAATGTGGCCGGACGACATCTCATAACCGGCCATTCACCTATCCTCCCTTTCTCACCCAGTGTTGCAGTCCTTGCACTTTTTCATTGATATATTTAGACAGTTTTCGTTGTCCATTCCACAGAATAGACAAAGGAAGGTAATCTTCGTTTTTTGGACTGGGAATTCGAGCTCTTCGGCTGAGAGTTCAATCAGCTTCATCATGCTTGAGCTGATCATTTTCGAGGTTTGGTGTGTATATTTGGACTATTGGTCTGAACACAGGGCTCTTGTTTTGGTAACTGATGACATCAGTCTTGTTGTGATCGACAATGTCTGTGTGGCACTTCTGTGTTATAAGAAGGGAGATAGACAATAGTGTGAATAAAGAGCTTCGCTATTGATACACCTTTCAAATGGGACCTGGGCTAGAAAATCATGTAAACGTGGTGTGCTGGGTCAACCAAAAGGCTGATCCAGGAGAAAATGCAAATATAACGCGTAGAGAAGATCACCTTGTGGCTTATATTTAGCTAGATTGAAATGAACACAATTCATTTCAGCCATCATGATGGGATATGTAATCATAACCTTCTACTCGAGTATGGACATCTTCTTTTCCAGAACTCCCGAAGCATGTACATGGGATATATATAGATTTTGTATACAGCGCGCAACATTTCTTGGACGTGCTTTAGAGCTGGAGAAAGCGGAGACCTTGGCTTTCAAAATGCCGAAGACGATTGCTTGGAGGCATCATAAATATCTCAAGTCATCAAAAGACAGACGAGGAATACTAGCCCTGAAGGAAATCCTAGACGCAGGCCATCTCTCAGTCTGTATGCTTCCCCATAACGCAAACTTGTGAGACCATACATGGCCATGGCATCTCCGAATATGCCGAATCAAAGATGTATTGATGAGCCACGAGAGAAATTCAGTGAATAAGAGGCAAGAAGCTGAATCAAAATATGTGCACCCGGCCTCCAGCGTTTTCTTTGTAAATTATAACAAATAGTCGGCGCCACACCAATCACATTTATGAAACCAAGTCATATCATGCGGATATCCAACTGTCACTTGTCACCATGTTGGATATCAGAAGAAAACGCTCAAAGCTGTGAATGTAATTTCCAGGTACATCTTCCAATTCCATCAAGGTGCTTCAAACAAGAAAGTAGAGTTCTTGAATCTCACAAAGAAAGTCCACTACGCGATCTCAGCAAGGGATTCCAGTTCAGACAGCACTTTCTGAATGTACTCCAGCGCGCGCGCACTTCCAGCCCCAAACTTTCTATTTAAGACACCACCCTCGATCCCTTTGAGCACCTTCCAAAACCCAACACAAAAAAGCTCAATACCATCTCGATCAACACACTTCAAAAGCAAACGCTCTTAAAATCTTCAACCGCAAACCAAAATCCCCAACAAAGCCATGGGTGCTACCAATACGTGGTACTGCCGTTTGTGCAAGACCTTTCAATACGGATCCGTGGGCGCCGTTCGACTCTGCAGGTATTGCAACTATACCATGAGACTCCACGATGAGCCCAAGTTCACCAGACCAGTTCATGACAAGTCCGAAGCTAACGTTTCCGAAAAAACACCTCACGATTATAGCGGCGATAAATCCAAGAAGGCGAAGCCACGAAGCCAGGATGGAGCTGCTCTCAATAACGAAAAGAAAGAGATTGAGTAACCACTGGGGGCATGTGGAGTGGCCCTGCTACACCCCTATTTTGGGGCTTCATGAATTTCTGGCATTCGACTGCAAGTCTGAGCTGTTAGACCGGAATATGGCTGGTGAAGCCCAGATACATTGGGATGGCGAGGAAGGACGGAAGGGTGATGGAACTTCGCGAGACATGTTTTGGGGTGGAATTTAGATGGTCCTACTCGAGGATAATGCAAGGCTTTCCAAATATGCAGTTGAGGCGAGCACTGATGAAATTGAAATGAGATGAGCTTGGCACGCCTGGAAGTGAAATAACGTTTGGATCAAGAACTCTGTATTTTTGATAAAAGGTCCAACCGAAGTATCAGGTTACTCTTATGTGGAAGAAGTAAGGTTCGAGATTGTTTGAGACAGCTACCAGGTCAATTCACTGCGTAGAACAAGATTTGTCCTTCCGCTCGCTATTTCAGCGGTGTAACTCCGCTCCCGCTCCCACTCCCACCTTCTCTCCTCTTCCCCACGCTGATTCTCCCGTCCCCGTCCCCATCCCCATCCCCATAATACCTCTCTCCCCCTCTTAACCCCACCAGCACCACTCGGGCACGCCCCCACCAACTCCCATCCCATCCCATCCCATCGCATCGCATCGCATCAGACAAAAGTAGCAGTTCTCAAAGAAAGACAAGCACAAGAACATACGCTGGAGGAATTCCTATAGCCTCGCTTGGGACCGACATTTGAGCAGGCCCATGTGGAGTATGATGATAACGGTCTGAAGGTAGATGACGGATGTGGGAGTCAAACACTAACCGCTGAATGCGTAGATCATGGCTGAAAGAAAGATGAGGTGATGTGATGTGCAAGTCGTAATTGATCAGGGTAGACTATCCAATGTCAACACATGAAACAGGGTGTGCGATGATATATGACTTGTCGGTCAACACTAGAACTGACTGGTGTTGAACCGAAAACCTCGACAACTGGATTTTATATTGACATTGGTTATTTTGTATCACAGCTGGCCATTCAATGTAGCCAGGGTCAAAGAGGGACTCCCAAACAAGCGGAGGTGTTTGTGGCAACACATAATGTAGATGGATATTTCACCATTGGACAACCTCCAGGAAACAGACTGTAAAGATTTTATTCAAACATGCTCCTCGAAGATTGTTATTCCTATCTGCAAATATTTATACCAATATACTTATTCAGACCAAGGAATAAATTAATATTGTAAATTTTGAAAACCGGAAATCATCAGTTTCAAAAAAGAATAGGCTTTTCAAATCCATGTTGTTTTGATCTCCAGGATCGTAATTTATGGATATTTAAACAAGATGTCTTTGGCTTCCCGTGATTGTCTGGATTATTAAGAATAATAGCCATAGAGCTTGTGGGGTTCTTTCGGATATTCCTATCGACATTAGCTCGCGAGAGTATTGTTTTCAGGAGCGTATTCTCATATACATCTCAGTCTAGGCAGCGGATAAAAGAAGTCTTATACATCCAGTCTCCGTATTCATATCATACACGGCCAAAACCATCTCCTTTGTCACTGCTATTTCTTTTTCCCTTGTTCAGAACCATGTTCAACCAGCTGCCACTCCGAGGTCTTGGTCCTGTCTTGGCGGTAATCGTATCAACTGAAGAGATCGACGTGTATTTTGGCCTAGATAATGGTGTATGCGATGCCATTGGCATTGCGATTGGATGCTCTGGGATCGAGTTCATAGACGATGATAAGGGCGTGGCTGAGGATGATAAGGGAGGGGTTGGTGGCGAGTTTTGGCCAGGGTTAGAGGTAAGTTCTTTGCGGGCTGCAAGAGACTGGGCGGTGGTGATTGAATATGTGTGGGGTGGCGGTTTGGGTTTATCGTTGGTAAATCTTATTGCACGTGCGCTTGTACTAGGATCGGGGAATCCGGGGTCTTGGAAAACGTTAGCGGCTCATTCTTTTTTGTTCGTCCTCGAGAATATACATACCTGACAACAGTGGCGCATCTTTGTTCGTCGATGAAGACGAAGACACAGAGTGAATGCCCTGTTGTCCGAACAATCCCAGAAATTTATACCACTTTACTCTCCAGAACTGCATCCCACTAGTCGTGTTCAGTCCCCCAACCAAAAAGAAGAATGGAATGCAGACAGTCACCATTGTTATCCCGAACGGAGTGAAATCATCTTTGGTCGACATGTTCGTCATACCATATACAGAGGTTACGAATGTGAGGGGAAGAAAGAATATTGAAACCATCGTGAGGAGCTTGATGTTGTGACCCTGCAATATCGTCACTGCTGCCATCTCCACGCTCTTTCTACTTTCCAAAACACTCGTACCCGAGAAAAGTTGATCCCTCAACGTTCTGATCTCTTTCATCTTCCCGTCGGTTTCTTCGTAAAGCTTGAACAGATTGGCTATCTGCTTGTCAAAATCAAGTTTGAGTTTTTGCATTCGTTTCTGCCAGTATTTGTTTCGGTGAGAATCCGGATCTAACATGGGCCATATCGTTTTATGTTTTCCCTCCCAAACCTCGTCTGTAAATGTGTCTTCATAGCTATCCATTATGGCCTTCAGTCCGCTCTTCATGAGACCAAGGGTTTGATAGGCCCAGAAATAGCGGCGGGAGTAGGTAAATTCTTCGTCTTCGAAAAGCAATTTATCTCTGATTTCGCCATCGAACATGAAATCGGCCTTAAAATCTGATTAGTATCATACGGAAATCTTGGAGAATCACGATTGAACGTACCGGCGGTGAGACAAGCTTGCTAATTTTCAAACATATTGCCGCAAACCTCTTTTCTGCATCTTTAAATTCCGAGAGAACGGTATGAAGGAACGCCTCCGGTCCGTTGACGTAATGTTTTGTTGAATCATGAACATCCATAGTATGTCGATGGTCAGGATAGCACTGTATATTAAGAACATGCCATGCTGCCCATGGATCGTAGACATACCCATGTTCAGTCCTAGCACGCCTAGCGGAATTTCTCAATTTCCGGATTGGATCACCAGATAGCGAGAGAGCTACCACGGAGTTACATCTTGATATTGGAATATGGTCTTTTGAAGAAGTCGGTGTTTTGTCAGCCAGTTGCCAAGGCATTGGTTGGCATTCTTCCCCAACTATTGTCCAGTATTCGAAGTTGAAAATAAAAGACTTTTGTTGCCGGCTATCAGCCGAGAATGGGCGTCGCAGTATATTGGCCTGAACTGTAAGTAATAGAAGGAATTCGGCGAAGTTCGAACACATACTGATGTGATCTCGTCAGAGACTAGATAACTGAATACTTCATCCATGTCGAAAGTCTTGTTTAGGGCGAGATGTAAAGCCCCCAAAATAACAGGAGATGGCTCTCGTACGATGCTTTAAGTATGTCAGTTGAAAGAATCCACGATACAGGAAATGGCGTCGAGACTTACGTTATCCGGCCGACAGCAGGTCGAAGTGATTCGGGATCGCTATTTAGATCCTTCGCTCAATATCTTAGTTGTGATGAACATAACGTATTGGATTGCTTCGCCCACCTTAATTGCTTGCCATATAGCAGAATCGATCTTGGTGGTACCTGGTTCAACGACATCTCGTCTTGATAGAGGGGCACCATCTTTTCCAACATCAAACACAGAATAGTGAGAGTTATGAGATCGATCAGCTCTATGGTAATCAGGAAAAAGAACAGGATCTAAGAGCCGCCCATTTTTCGTAATCACGCTTTCCAGTATTGTATGGCCAGCATCAGTGAAATCGTAAGTTCTCAAATGCTGTCGTAGCTGCTCTTCGCCATAGTTAAACGGGGCGAGCGGTGTCTGAACATATAAATCGTCATCGTCATCACTATCATCACTGTCTCCCGACAAGACAGAGCTGTGAAGTGTTGACGGTCGTATTCCTGGGATATCGTAGTCGTCTTTCAAAGAAATTTTTCGCCGTCTTGTAAAGGTTCGGATCGAAGGAGGGCTTTGTGATGCACTGACAGTATTCGTATTTGTAACACTATTGTTTAAAGCCTCGTGGACGAGCTTGAATGTCTCGAGGTAGGCTTGATGTTGATCATCAAGTCGCTTCAATAGTTCTTCAGTCCTCAGACTTGACATTTCTTCCGAGGACCCTTTTGGTTGAGTGTGAGACAGGATATGAAGAAAGGAAGAGAAATGGCTGGACCGACGCATTTCAAGACTCAACCCTTGCCATTCACCATCAATCTGCGGCCCGGTAGAGCCACAAAGCTTGTCTTCAGACGGGTTTGTTTCGTGGTGCTCCTGGTGCCCCATTGGATCGGGACAATGAGTTGGCAATTGTCGGGATGCATCTTCGCGCCCGTTGAGCAATGGCAGCGAGATGCTCTTGAGTGGCGGTGAATCCCTATGGATATGATATGACAAGGGAGTTGGAATAAAACCCTGGTCAGACTACGAGGAAAAAGTATAAAAGAAGTTTGACAACGCAGAATCGGAATTCTTTCGTTATTCCGATCCGAAGCTCAACAGTAGTTCAACCTAATATTAAAGGTCAACTTTTCGGATCGGAATAACTTTGAGTCTAACTTTAAAAGCCTGCGATTAACCCCTTTCGGAGCGGTCATGCGACAACGATGCGCCACGATGACTCGTAGTTGAGTAGGGCGTCTAACTTCTCCGTGATACCTGGAATTTGAGGATGATTGCGATCGAATCAATTGATGCCCGATTGCTCTGTTGCTGTTGTCTGCGCTTAACGCGTATATAATCGCGATGTAGGATATAATCGCGATGGAGTGTATAAAAGTCCTGAACCCTTCAATTAGGCTTGACTAGTTCCAAGTCTGAGAATGCTTTGGATTCGATTAGCTTCGCCCTTATATAGCGCTTGCGTTACAACATCGGCTTTTATTCTATCATGCCATACACATGCTTTGTCGTCTTTTGGGTTTGTGGTGATAAGTACCAGATCTACTTCGATTCTGATATTTGGGGACTAGCGTATAGATCTTGCTTTCTTGCAAAGTATCTCGATTATGCTTTGCAGAAAAAAAGATTCAATCTCTGCTAAGATTGAGTGGGATGTTATTACGTGATCAGCTGACGGTGCCATGCTTCGGTATTACGTCGGCCATGCGCAGTTCGGCTCGGTTCTTTTTCCGCTTCGGCTCGGTCCGGCCTCCGGTTCGGTTCGGTTCGGTTCGGCATCTCCTTTTGATGCAGAGTAGAGTACCAGAGTACTTTCATGAGATATTTTGGGTCCTGATTCTTGTGAACTTTCTCGCCATAAGATACAGCTACCCCGTGGGTTGGAGTTGGAGTTGGGGATTTTACGTAGAGTCGAATCGACGGGTAAGGTTGCCTGTAGTCCAGGAACCATCGAACGGCGACCAATGGCATCACACATTATACAATCCGAGATCTTACCTATTCTTGAAAGTCTGGGCAAATGGTCTCCAAGGATAAGAGACGATTAAGGTTGTTGTAGACCTAAACTCGTCTGTGCCAAGAGCTATGGGAAATTCTAATCCTTCCAATTTCGGTATATCAGAAACCAAAGTATGAGAATTGATCATAACGCCAGATTTCTTTAAACATCATTATACTTCGATTCTCCCCCCATCAGTCTCGCATTCATCTCGCATTCCGCCCAAGAAAAGCAAACAGATTCCTGCCCGACGCCCACCCCTTCCAGTCCCCCCAAACAAACGAGATGAACTACATTGCATTTCCATCTCTCCTCTCACTCCCACCTACTCGAGTATAGTATACTGATCGCCATAATGAAGAATGATAACCCGCGATATCAAAGAGCGTTGCAAAAAGAGTCAAAATAGGGAGAACACTAGGATTTAAACCCAGGACCTTCTGGGATTCAAGTACCAAACACTGGAAGCAGAAGCGCTATACCACTGCGCTATATCCTCTCTTTTTCCTAATCCTCTGGTGTTGTCGTAGATACTCCTCGGATTCATATCTGTTATATATCAAGGCAAGATGTGAAGGAAGGATGTTGTCAGGTGATGGAAAGACTGGCTTGGGGTTTGGACAAGGCATAACTACCCGTTCGATTGCCCTGTCTTGTTCACTTTTATGCTGCGAGATTGCCTGATTATCTCGATGGGCTGTATACTTTTGGAGCCTCGTGCTTGCGAATCTTTCATCAAAGGCGATACATTGACTACAATACATTGGAGCTGATAATGGGCTTCCTCTCTATCAGACAATATGCAAACATGGTATGATCATCACTCAGACATAACATAATACCCAGTGAGAGGCATTTGATGGTACACAGCATTATTAATAGATGTAATGCCGGACAAATTTATGATAGGCAGGCAAGCAATACAGACATGGGAAAGAAAAACACCTCACCAATCCTGATGTGTTATGCCTGGATATTTATTCTAGAAGTCTTCACCACAAAAACAGAGGACTAGATCTGGCTCCTATAGAGAATCCCTCATTTCTTTCCTTTCTTTCCCCTAGCTGCAGGTCCCATAGCAGCCTCCCTTCTTCTCTGTTCTCTTGCCAACTGTTCAGACTTTGCTTGTTCCTGTTCCTTGCGTTCTTCTTCTTCGGCCTACGCAGAGTTAGCATAATTTCAACCCGTAAAAGAATATGGATAGAACCTACAGCCTTGCGTTCTGCTGCCAAACGTCTCTCTTCCCTGACCCTTGCCAACCTTGCGAGATCGGCTTGAGCCTCATCAGTCTTTCCGGCTAAATGTAACCTCTGATATGCTTCTCTCTTCTTTTGCGCCTCAATTGCCTCTCTCTCCTTGCGACTCAATTCTTGAGGTTTCTTGCTGACGCTCATCTTTGCGACATCTCCGGCCACTTCATCAACGGACTTTGGTGCGGCTTTTGCCTGGTTTCTGGCAGCCTTACTATGATTGGGGTTGGCAGGCATGTCGTCATCCTCACTCTCCTCTTCACTATCAGTTGGAAGATCTCCAACTTGTGCGACCTTCTGGTTCTTCTTCTTGATAGCAGCCTCCTTCTTGGCTTTGGCGGCGGCACGACGTTGTTCACGAGTCATCTCTTGCTTCTCTTCCTCCTCTTCAGAAGATTCCTCCTCCGAGTCCTCTTCCTCTTCTGAAGATGAATCATCGGCATTCTTTTCGCGAATTTCGTTTCCGTCGGCATCAAGAGGTCGGAGATCACGAGAGAAGTGTTTACCACCTATGGAGAAGTGCATATCAGTATCACTTCCGACACTCTACAGGAAATGTAATTTTCTTACCTCCGCGAGTGAACTTCTTGAACTTTCCACCTCTGCCACGACCGGCTGCTGGTCCTCCTGGTGCCATCTTGTTAAGATATTATTGGGACCCAAAGATGACTGATTATTAGAATTTGATTGTTGGCGTTTAAAGTTCCGACCCAATTGCGTACTCGAGTATACGAGATAACTTTGGTATAATTGTGATGTCAGTAGGAGGATGGGTGGTGGTGCTTGATTCTACGTTTGATCCATTCAGAGGATGTCCATTTGATTTTCTTGCGGGGGGCATGGAGCCCCGCCGTAGTTTAGCTCGTCGCCTCAGTGGCAGCTTCGACCAATGATAATGCGAGAACGAATGGAACAATGGTCCACCAGTCTTCGTCTAGAACGAGCTGACTCAGCATCGTCTCAAGGGTGATCTTGATCGAATGGAGATTAGCGTATCGTCAGCATCGCTTAGATCACATGATGATGAAATTTTCGAGCACAAGTAAAGATCATCTGCGATTCGAGATCCTCTTTCTTCTTTTCTCTTCATAAAACTAAAACTGATTCCTCAATATTCACTCTGGTCTTTTGTCTTTCAATGGCGGGATCTTGGAGGGGAAATTGCAGGATAGAAGAGAACTTTATCCGTTTACTTACCCTCCATCCTATGGCATGAGAATGCGTTGGGCCATGGAGAAATATAACAAACGGGACATTTACAACAATTGTGATATCTTGGTTTTCATGCCACTGGTGTACCATAAGCACTGGCATCTGTATCCGTGCTACCGGTGCAGATTTGCGAGCGTTGGAACCTCACTCGCCTACCCTTGTGGTGGTGGTCGTGGCGAATCGATTTGTTTTCGTCTGCACCAAATCGAACAAAGGATGGATGTTTGCAGTACGAGGTAGGCATATCGATCGACTCTTGGCTGTCGACCTTGGCTGCCCCATCCAGTTCTATCAAGACGAGGAGATCTTTGTTCAACTCAGGTAACAAGGTACAGTAACAGATGAACCGTACAAAAGATTCAAAATAATCTTCCAATTATGAGTTATCACTCCACTTGCTATGCATTTCCGTTCCTCTCAAATTACTCACCTACAGTCACTGTCCAGCCTATTTCATCCCGAGAATCATCTACAGAACAACATGTCGGCATGTACAGTATGCGACCGTCCTCTCGTACTGCCTCCCGCTTTCGCACGTATTGCTCTCAAGTTCCCTCGCATCAACGCTTCTCTCGATTGTGATCGCACCATACCTCGATGCAAAGATTGTGATCTTGCTGCAGCAGAGAAACGAGCCGTCGATGCAATACATCCACCACCATACTATCTCAACCCGGTTGCTCAGATTAAAAGACAAATCGACTTGACACAAGAGTTGATTCACGCTGGGGTCCGTCGCGAAGAACTTGAAATGGAGCTGACCTCCTTGATGAGAGAAGGTGCATGGAGGTTACGGAAAAGACATGCCAATATACGGAGCGCATGGCATGAATATTGGGAGATCTGGGGATGGGAGCCAGGACAACCTTCACCGTGAATAGCTTTTGCGCCTTGGGGGAAAATGAGGACCATACGGAGCAAAGCGAAGTCTGCACACCAAGTCAGAGGGGATTGCCTGTTTATATATACTCTACTTGTGAAGAGCTTCAAGGGTTGCAGAGCTTGTTCTGTTCTTTCAAGTAGTTGCTTAGACTCACAGCCAATTACTCGTCTACTCGTCTACTCGCACTTCACACCGCATGCACCCACGTTGGATAAGACAATCCAAACAATGCTCCATGTGATAGATACTCTAGATAACCTTAACCTTCCTGTACCGAGATCGCATGCTGCATAATCTTTATCATCTAAAGTTGAAGATATAAATAATCATTGGATGGCGATGAGTGAATGGAATGGAATGAGAGGATATGATTTCTTTTTCGACTCATGGCAATCCTCTGGATATCTATTACCTACCCGAGCATTTGTAGCCAAGAAATATGTTCACCACGTCGGTAGGTTCCTTGAGATGACGCAAATAAAGTATCGTATCCCACCAACAGTATCCCATCTGCTTAACCATTAACCATTAACCATTAACCACCACCAAACATCCCCAACATCATTCAAACTTCACGTCGGTCAGACCAAAATGGCAGGATTTCTACGTGCAAAACAAGCAGGTATTCAGAATGATCTGTCAGCAGGTATCTTACCAGGTTTGTTTGCGCCGGATGATCGGGATCGTTTTGGCATCAATTCTCAGATAGGGTACGTTCGGGATAGACACCATATAACATTCAAGTGTCCCCCAACTAACTTCTAACCCCTTAGTTCTCTCGCATTTGATCCAGTACAGTCTTTACTTGCAGTCGGAACGAATGAGACAACCTTCGGAAGCGGTCAGATCTACATCTTTGGCCAAAAGAGAGTTCAAGCCAAGCTGACTTTGCCCCGCCGAGCATCCGTCAAAACTCTACAGTTTTGCGCCGACAGACTTATCAGTGTTGACTCGAAGAACGAAGTGATAGTATGGGATTTGGCGACGGCAAAAAAGTTGGCGGCGTACTCTCCGCCAGGAATAGTGACGACAATCGTGACTGACCCTATGCTGGACTGGTGTTTGATCGGATTACAAAATGGAGATATCATATGTTATGACTTAGATAGAGAGAAGCTTGCGCCTTTAAGACTTCCGAACTTCTGGCGCGAAAAGAATCCCCGATCAAGGCTGTTGAGTTGTGTGTCTTTACAATTACATCCGAGGGATATTGGACAATTGTTGATAGGATATACGGAGGGAGCTGTGATATACTCGTTCAAGCAGAACAAAGCTATCAAGTACTTCCAATATGAAATCCCTGCCGGAGCTCCTGGTGGAAAGAGAGATCCTACGGGAAAGGATGCGCCGAGACAACCACGTCTTACGCAAGCTCTATGGCATCCAACTGGAACATTCATTGCTACCGCGCATGATGATTCAAGCATTGTGTTCTGGGATCCTAAGGATGGACGGATTGTGATGGCTCGGACTTTACAGGACACACATGTAAATGTGCCTGCCTCTCAACCGCAGAGCCCTGGCAATGCCACCGCTACCTTCTCTCCCAAGGAGGATTTCTCTAAAATAGCTTGGTGTTGTAAGGAAAACCCTGACGATACTGGCCTACTTGTAGCTGGAGGTGTACCCACAACGACGCCCACTAAAGGTATGACATTTTTGGAATTGGGAGTAACCCCAGTTTATGCGACTTCAACTTGGACAGTCTTGACTGATCACTTCAACGCGAAACGTCAGCATTTCATTCCAACGCCCACTGGTGCAGACATTGCGGATTTCTGTCTTATCCCCCGTGCCTCTCCACATTTTGCTGGTGCCCAAGACCCTATCGCCATCATTGCACTTCTTACATCTGGTGAGCTGGTTACATTAAGCTTCCCTACTGGACATCCTATCTCGCCCACTAATCAACTTCATCCTTCCCTCTCATTTGTTCACCCATTCGTCAATTTCATGACAGTCTCTGCCGTGGATAGAGGACGCTGGCTTGGTATGACCGAAACTCGTTCTATTGGTCCCCAGCTTCTGAAAGGAGGTGCAGAAGGTGTAAAACATTTACGAAGATACGAAGCACGGAATATCATTCAAACCGCTCACGGTGATGGTACAGTCAGAATTTGGGATGTCGGACATGGTGATGAACTTGAGAACTCTAGTGCTCTACAAGTTGATATCGCTAGAGCCGTTGCACGTTTTGAGGATGTGAATATCTCTGCAATCAATATGGCTTCAAGCACTGGAGAATTATGTGTTGGCACGACAGCTGGTGAAGCTGTGATTTATAGATGGGGTGGCAACAGATCTTTTGGTAGTGAACAGCCAGCAAACCAAACTCAACAAGGAGGCATCACAGATATTTCCGTTCGTGCAGAACCATCTCTAAAAGAAGGTTTACAGCCATTTGTTCTATATGATATGGCACAAGGACCCATAAGTGCAATTCGAATGTCAGATGTTGGATTCGTTGCAGTCGGATCTGAAGGTGGATTCTTCTCAATTATCGATCTCCGAGGACCATCCATCATTTTTACCGCCGCAATGAGCGACTTTATCAAACCAGATAAGAGAAGTAGCTTCATGAGAAAAGGAAACAGCCAAACTTCTGCTAAACCAGAATGGCCTGTTTGTATTGAATTTGGTGTTATGACACTAGATGATGATAAGTATTCTAGCATTGCTTGTTTCGTGGGAACAAACAATGGCAAGGTCGCTACATTCAAAATCTTACCACAGCCAAACGGCGGATATACAGCTCAGTTTGTAGGACTAACTGCCTCTTCTGACAAAGTAATCTCCATCACACCCATTGTGGCTGAAACGGGTAAACCTGCATCGGCAACTGGACCCACTGTAGCTGCACTTCGCAATGGACACCAAACTCATGGTGCTCTGGTAGTTGGTAAGTTAATCATGGGCGTGGAAACTACTGATCCCCTAAGATAAGAAGGGAGGTTACTACCTTCTATGCCTACCGTCATTATTTAAGATACAAAGTTCTTGATTTCCGAACATCATGCTAATCATCGCATAGTCACTCAAACTGAAGCTCGCATCTTTAAACCTTCTAGCGCCAAAGGTGCTCACAAAACTTTTGACGATGGCTTTTGCGACTCCGCTGCTGTCACGGAATTTGAACTTCATGGTTTTGCTCTCGTCGGAGTTTTTGGTGATGGGACGACCCGCGCTTTCTCACTCCCAGCACTCAAAGAAATTGGTCTGGCCAAACTTGACATGCTGGACAAAACTCGATCTTCAAATAGTGTCGTCACGCCCTCTGGCGATATCTTAGGATGGACCGGCCCAAGTGAGATCGCCATGGTCAACGTCTGGGGAACTGGGCTACCGCTGGGTAGAAGCCAAGATAAGCTGTTTAACCCCGAAGCGTTGATTCCTCCACGTCCCACCATCTCGAATCTTCAGTGGATATCCGGAACTCAATACGTCTCACCAACCGACCTTGATCTCCTGATCGGTGGTCCCGATCGTCCACCTAGTAAACGCATGCTCGCTGCATCGGCCGAGGAAGAACGACTCGCTCGTGGTGGTGGTGGTGGAGCGGGACCTAGTGGAGGTCAAGAGGGATGGGGCGATTATATGACAAGGCAGTTGAATGAGCGGACAGAGAACCTTAACATCATGGGGGATAATATGGATAAGGTGCAGGAGAACAGTGCCGGATGGGCCGATGACGTTAGTAAGTACGTCAATAAACAGAAGAGAAGCATGTTGCTTGGGGGCATTACGGGGAAGTGGTTTTAGAAGTTGAGGAGAGAGAAAACGTAGAGTTCAATGGGTGGGGTTGATGGGCGTTCTTGGGATTCTCATGATGGATACCTGGTATGGAAAACACGCTTCGAGAATTCCACGCGTAGTCTCAGGAGTCCTGAAGTAGAAGCGTGTATTGAGTCATTGACGGAGTGTATGAGTGGGCGTTGGGTGTCGTGAGTTTGTTTTCCGCCTTCACAATCTCAATCTATACGTCGATGTTTTTCAAATTACATGTTCATTTTATTTTATTTTCATCCAGCGATTTCATCTGGACCATTCTTCTATCCAGCCATGCTCGGCTATCTACTCGTACGACTAGAAGAGTAAATACCACCCTTTTATCGTTATTATCCCCCGTTGATCCATCTCAAGATTTATTAATGGTAATCATCTTCATCATAATACTCGAGTAGAGAGTTTATCGATGCGCGTGGAAATATATAATAGTGGTCCATGTTTTTGTTGTTGTTGTTGTTGTGGATTTTTTGAAATTCTATTGTTTGGTTGGTTGGTTGATGTGTGTATGTGTATGTGTGTGTGTGTATGTATGTATGTATGTATGTATGTATGTATTTATGTATGTAGATTAAGTCAATAAATTATCTTGGATGTTTGGGTGTGATATGGGTGGTTGATGTTGGATGTTGGATGTTTGATATGCTTGGGTATTGATGAAGAGGCTGTTGTATTGTATGAGTATTAGATGTACTGGAGTCAGGTTGTGTGGTATGGTATGGTATAGATATAATATTATAACAAGCTTGTGAGATCATTGAGAAATGGGGGGGTGGATGGATGGATGGGTTTATTATTTTATTTGGGTTTCAGAGGTATGGTATGAGAGGTCAGTACTCGAGTAGATGTATATATAAGGGGAAAATGTACATGTAATTACTCGAGTAGTATGGTACATACGAGTATAAATGAATATACATCTACCCGAGTACCCGAGTAGATATCAATATACTCTTCGCTAGATATTAATTATACTCGTAGATGCTGAAGATATAGTTTAGATGCTAGGTTATCCTTAAGTGAAGAGATAGATAGACGGAATTAGTTAATACTTGATGGTTCTTTGAGTACGAGTAGCTGGTTTGTTTAAATCTATCCTTCTTCTATTCTTCTATTGTATTGTGTATTTTTGAGGGGGGGGGGTTCAACAGGTTTGCTGGTAGGTGAATAAGTGAATGAATGAATGTAACAATGCTATGATGCTACGAATGCTTGCTTTTCTACTCATATTTGCTTGCCTATCTTTCTACTGTTTGCCTATCTACCTGCTTGTCTATCTTTCTACTCTACCTGCATGTCTGTTCACCTATTCATCAATCTGTTTATGAAAAGAAAAGAAAGAAAGAAAGAAAGAAGAGAAAGAACAACAAGAAAATATCAAAAATACCCTCAAGAGAAAGAGAAAGAACTCAACTTCATAGCTAAATTTCCTTAAGCATCAACATCAACATCAACATCAACTTCTAATTATATCACATCACACTGGAGTATATTATACAATCTCTCTTCTCCAAAAGGTAACTCTAATCATATCATATTCAACTCAAGCCAACTTAATACTAATATGTCAATACACTAATACTAACATATCAACAGCAAATACTCTAACCAAAAGAGAAATTATCGTTTTCGTCTTGATTGAGGGTATGGATCACCTGATTTGTGTGCATCACCATGTATGAATATACTCGAGTATGAATATATATAAAGTATGGTAAGTCTTAACCAAAGGGGAGTTCAATGATATTTAAGAATGGCTTTTCTTTTTGGGAGAGGATGTTTTCTTATATATATATATATATACGAGTTCTCTATATGGAATGAGATGGGATGGGATGGGATAGGATAGGATGGGTTGCGTAAGCGAAGAAAAGGGTTAATTATAAAGGGGGGGATACACTTGTAAAAAGGAAGTTATTTTTTTTGACGATATTGATTGTTCAAGTTGAAGAACACAATTTTATGAAAGGAGATTTCTAGATACTAATTTCAGTTATTCTTTATGCAGATGGAGATAAATCATTGCATCTAGGAAGTAGATAGAAATGAGAGGAAACAAAAGTGCTACCAGGGTGGAAGAAGATTCACAGGTCCAGGCCCAGGTCTAGGTCTGTCTAGGTGGAAAATCTCATCATTTCTATGCTATACTAAAAAGCATCCATAAGCCTATTTGGTATTCCTATTTAAAATATCATGATGAACATCCCGTAGTTATCGTCTAACTACCTTGATGTTTGCTTTCCTCCCAGTCATAACCTGTCGTAAAACGCTCAATGAACTCTAAAATCAAAACTATGCATGGGGTATTGAATCAGTGGGCCATAACTGCGTCGATGTGATGTGAAACGCCACCAACCTTCTCAGCACCCGTTTTTTCAACTCCATCCATCTCCATGTCATCATCTCCAGCGCCCTCTTCTTCCTCAGCTTCTTCATCAGATTCGCCGCTGCTCTCAGCCTCAAGATCCTCACTCTCATCACCGGTTTCCTCAGCTGCAACACCCTCAGTCTCCACACCAGCCATCTCTGAATCTTGCTCCATTGCGTCTGGATCAACTGCACCACCTTCCTCTCCCTCGACCTCTTCATCGTCTTCTTCACCGGCTTCTTCGGCGCCATATTCTTCTCCATCGGCTACCAAATCGGCCTCAGGTTGCTCAGGTGGGAATTCAGCTGGAGCAGATGCATCGGAGTCCCTGCCATTCAACGTTAGCAGGATGCTTCGCCTCGCAGATACAGAATGACTCACCACTTGATGGCAAATCTAGTGACACGAGGTTTCTCGGCAAGAACATTTCTCTTGACTCGGTCAAGAAGTGGCTTGGCGGGGGGATCGGCGTTCAATTCCTCGGAATCATATTCGTTGTTGACATAGTAACCAACTCTAACAAACTCTCTACCATCGTAGGCGCAGGTGAGGAGGATGACAGTAACACCGAGGATCTCCGCATCTGGAATTCTCTTGGTATCTGGGGCATCTGCCTGGAAGAGGAATTTGTTTACGCCAACAGGGATAGGACCGACGAGGAGAGTATCAAGCTCTTGATCATGCTCATCACTTTATTTGTTAGATTTGAGATCTGAAAGGGCAGAAACTGAGGGGGGCGAAGGCTCACGACGTGGCAGAACCAACATAGGTCAATTTCCATTCAAGATCTATAGTGAAGGGGTAGATTAGCAGCTGAAAGAATAAGGAAAAGGATGAGACAAAAACGCGAAGGGAGAGTATTACCCTTTTGCAAGGCCTCAAGACACTCGAAGGTGATCTCAAACTCATAGGAATCACCAAATTTGGCTGGGTTGTTGAGAACGTTGACACCGAGAAGTGAGACGACAGACATCTTGAAAGTGATCGGCTATGAAGTTTTGGTTAAGGTTTGAAAGACTGGAAAGGTTTGATTCACGATATGGACTCTGAAGTTTGAAGTTTGAAGTCTGAAGTCTGAAGTCTGGACTCTGGACTCTGGATTCTGGACTCTGGGCTCTTTTTCTAACCAAAAGATGGCAAAACTGGCAGGAGATGGTTGAAGTTGCTACAAGTGGGAAGCAGCTGGTGTTGACGATGAGGAAGAAGAAATCAAGTCGATAATTTGGTTGATGGGGCAGCATTAGTTTATGAGGCGGTCAGGAGTGGGAGTCTGGCAGTATTCTGGCAGTATCCTGGCAGTATCCTGACGCGTCGGTAGCTAGCTTCCCATGGTCGGAATCGCGTAGGACCGCGACTTCCACTCTACCAACAGACACCACCACACTAACGAGATTAGGATTAGGACCGGCTTATATAATCATCCATTTTCTTCTTCTTTGCTTTACCTTCCTCCTCTCCCACCTTGGCTAAACTCTACCCGCAAGGAACACCAGAAGTTTGGCTGTCTTCCCTTTGATTGATCCCTTCCACCGTCCCAGGATCAGAAACCTCGACCTTTTAATTGATACATACATCTAGATCTAAATCCACTCAACTTTCTTTGTTGCGCAACTATCCTTTGAACCGGGTTTCACGGTGCATCGTGGTAAGCCTTGCCTCACTCCACCTCACTCCACCTTGCGTTTCCGATACGACCACATTGTGCTAATAACCCTCTTCAGCCATTTACCACCAGTAATCCTGAGATACCCTCTTGGCGCAAATCTACTTGCACATCTACATCTACATAATATATCAAAGCAGTCTTCAAGATGGCGGAGGAAGATGCAGACATAGCTCTTTTACATCAGTTGCAGGCGGGACAAGATGCGACGGCTTGGGAAGATGGAGATAATGGAATCGCAGAGGGTGATTTACCTTCCAATACAGAAGATAACAACGAACATGTCAAGCAAGATTCCGTTAAAGATGCTCAAGTTTCTCGTGCTTTATCTCCTTCTGGCTCAGCTGCGTTAGCCGCTGCCGGCGATTATGACCCTTCCTCTGTTACATTCCTTCCAGCTGTCCTAACTGAACAAGATCGCTCAAGACCTAGCTCTCAAACTTCTGTGCGCAAACCAAAAACTGTCGGGGGATTTATAGCAGATGATTCTGATGAGGAAAATGACGAATCTACACCACTTAATCCTGGTCATTTGCAACTTCCAACTTCTGATAACCCCAAACGATCTCCTTCCCCATTGCAAAACTCTATCGTTCAACAGGAAGTACCCATCAAAATGGAGAATCAAGTTGATCCCAAGGCTGAAGCTTTGTCCTCCATTCCTAATTCTGTGAACCCGAGTAACGTGGGAACACCCATGGAACAACCTTCGGTGCAAGTGCCCATTTCAGTTGGTTCAGAACAAAATGCATCTGTCCCCAGAGCTCGTCTTCCACATGATAAGCTTGGTATGCTTGAAGATCGTGTCAAGGAGGATCCGCGAGGTGATATGGAAGCATGGCTTGCTTTGATTGGTGAACATCGCAAGCGGAACAAGTTGGATGATGCCAGAGTAGTTTACGAAAGATTTTTGAAGGTCTTCCCACACGCCGTAAGTCATATGCAATCCTCGACCGTCCACGGTTGCTAACAACGAACTAGGCAGAGATTTGGGTGGCCTATACTGAGATGGAACTCGAATACGAGAACTTTGGTGCAGCAGAACAAATCTTTGGCAAATCATTGCTGACTGTTCCCAACATCCAACTTTGGTCGGTCTACTTGAACTATATACGCCGAATGAACGACCTTAATGTCGACCCCAGTGGTTCTGCGCGTGCAACCGTTTCCCAAGCATACGATTTCGTCTTGGCAAACATTGGAATTGATAGAGACTCTGGTAAAATTTGGCAGGATTACATTCAGTTCATTCGTAGTGCACCTGGTTCAATTGGTGGCAGTAGTTGGCAAGATCAACAAAAGATGGATCAATTGCGAAAAGTCTATCAACGTGCCATATGTATTCCCATGTCAAACGTGAATGAATTATGGAAACAGTATGACCAATTTGAGATGGGTTTGAATAAGATGACGGTGAGTTCGGCCCTCATATATCTTTGGTTCATGGCTGACGGGTCATACTAGGGCCGCAAATTTCTTCAAGAAAGATCTCCAAACTACATGACTGCAAGAAGCGCCAACACTGCCTTGGACAACATGATACGCGGAATTCAGCGTACAACCTTACCTCGACTTCCACCCGCGTTTGGATTTGAGGGGGACCAAGAATATTTACACCAACTTGAGCTATGGAAGAAGTGGATATCTTGGGAGCAGGAAGACCCTTTGGTTCTGAAGGCTGATGAGTTGGATGCTTACAAACAGCGCGTCTTATACGTTTATAAGCAAGCTGTCATGGCATTACGTTTCTGGCCTGAGATTTGGGTTGATGCTGCTGAGTGGTGCTTCAACAACAATTTAGAGAAGGAAGGGGATAACTTCCTGGCTGATGGAATCGTTGCAAATCCAGAGAGCTGTCTATTGGCTTTCAAAAAAGCCGATAGACTTGAGTCCACACTCCCTACTGAAGAAGCTGGGAAGAGCGATGTTGAAAAAGGAGCCATCGTTAGGGCTCCATACGCTAAGCTTTTGGACTCTCTGTATGAGCTTATCGCTGAGTTGAAAGTCAGGGAGACCAAAGAAAAGGCTAGACTTGAGGAAAATTCCGCCATCGACGCCTCTATCAGTGCAATTGTGAGAAAGGCAGAGGATGATGATGATGACAGTGATCCCGATAAAGATGCCAGAGAAAGTGTTAAAGCCGCTCAGTTGAGTGCCATCACTCAGGGTTATGAAATGCAGAGAAAACTCTTGCAGCGAACAGTGTCCTTCTCCTGGATTGCACTAATGAGGGCCATGCGGCGCATTCAAGGAAATGGTTCAATCGAGGCAAAGACCGGATCAAGATTCATTTTTGCCGAGGCTCGTCAACGCGGCATGATCACAAGTGAAGTTTACGTTGCCAGTGCATTGATTGAGCACACGGTGTACAAAGACAAATCTGGTACAAAGATCTTTGAAAGAGGAGCCAAGCTTTTCCCAACCGATGAAGCCTACCTTTTAGAGTACCTCAAGCACTTGATTTCCATTTCAGACATCACCAGTAAGATCTCCCTCAAATTCCTTTTCGTTTACGGCACTAACAATGGAGTAGATGCTCGAGTTGCTTTCGAGACAGCAGTCAGCCGCCTCGCACAAAAACCCGAAACCGTACACAAGACAAAGCCGCTTTACGTTTACTTCCATAGCTACGAATCTCAATTTGGAACTCTAGACCAGATCAAGAAGCTAGAGAAGCGCATGGCGGAACTCTTCCCAGATGATCCGAAACTCCTAAGGTTTTCCTCGCGTTACAGTGTTGAAGGATTCGACCCCACTGCCGTACGACCCATTGTCTCGCCTGCTTCCCAAATGAGACCCAAGTTGCTTATGCAATCAATTGAGCAAGCTCCATCGATTCCAGACAGTCCGCGACCTCAGTATGTACAGGAACATAGCCCGCGACCGCAGCAACCCCCACAATTCGTGACGAATCAAAATACAAACTCGCCAAAGCGACCTTTCCCGGCCGAAGACTTCGAGAATGACCTCAATCCCCCACGAAAACTAGCTCGTGGCCAGTCTCCTTTGAAGGGAGCAGCAGGGCGCAGACTGGCTCAACAAAAGGGAATCCAGCAAACACAAGGCGCACCCACCTGGCAATCAAACGCAGCACCTTACGTAATCCCCCGAGACATCACATTTCTCCTCAGCATCATCCCTCGTTCAGATATTTATCTTCGCGATCCACAGCTGAAGGGTGTCAAATTCATTCCGAGTGAAATGGTGCAGCTTCTTGCCCGAACTGAGGTGCCTGATTTCATGCAATGGAAGAACGCGCGGGAACAAGCTCAACAACCTCCACAACCACAACGCTATGACGGTATGATACCCAGTTACCAAGCTCCCAATACACGTGAATCTTATGGTTACGGTGCACAAAATACTGGAAACAATGGATATTCTGGAGACTCGCGTCGCCCAATGCAGCCTGGTTATCTTCCTGTTGATGATCGAGTTTCAAGCGTAATTCAGGGTCATGATTACACCAGGTCTCCTGTCACCCCCCAGGATAATCAATGGGGAGGAGGATATAACCAGGCGCCTCTTTCTCATTCACGAAATGCTAGTTTTGAGAATAGAGCATGGCAAGGGCAGCAGCAGCAGCAGCAGCAGCAGCAGCAACCTGGGCCATATACGCAAACTCAATATCCTGGAAATGGGAATGTCAATGGTGGATATTATCGTTGAAGCTAACTTTTGAATCTTCTACAGGATACTCATATCGATGATGATGTCTATTCAGCGACGGTGTTCTATCACCCACATCGCACATGAACTTTCTTTCCTTCATCCCAATCACAAACCAAAACTCACGATGTACTTTTAAACAGCCTTGCTTCTTCCAAATGCTCTACATATCTCCAGTTTTCTCCCAAGGTTATGGTCGTTTGCTGTTAGTCGATTAGAGAGGAGGTGGGCCTTTCTCGTTCTGCATATTGTTTCTGACTCAAGAGTTCACCGTTGCTATTCGCTAGGCGGGAGGGGTTGATCCTACGGAAGTCAAAATTATGCACAAGGATATGCAGTTTTCTTTCATCGTATGGCGTTTAGGGGGGAGGCTGCAAGTTCTATTGCAAGAGGCCAATCAGCTTTGAATGTACATCAAACAACCCTTGGGCATAATTGAGGAATGCAAATAATGATTTATCATACCAAAATTGATTATTTTCTACCTGTCCTTTTGTTTCATTTCTCGGCTTGCGTCAGGAGTAATTGACGACTGAGGTTACATTCACTGTATGCTATGGTGGCCGTTGAGCAATCTGTAATAAACCAATAAGGGAGCCCAGGGTTTTGCTCGGATGATTGAAAGCTTCAGATATAGATTGAAGGTCGAGTGTACCAAAGGCGCCCCTCTTGCCTCTCACTCTATTCCTCCCATCTAGATGTTCCTCTCTTTCACCTTCCAGCATATCCCAAGTCCTCTTCCTCTTACGCTTCCTGTTGGGCAATGAATGATGTTCACCCTTGAGCCTAGCTGCTTCACTTTCGCTGGTATATCGTTACTTGTCCCAACCAGCCGCATTAGGATTTCAATTGGTGAATCCATAGCATGTGCATGTATGTATGTACCTAGCCGCCGAACGCCGACGCAACCCGATCCATGATGCCTTGGAATATGCATATAAGCAAGTAGCCGCGAAGAACAAACATGCACTGTGGATAACGTGACTATGGCGGGTTTAGGAGACCATGGTAATTCACTATCACGAGCATGTTGGCAAACAAATTGCATTTCGAGGTGGTCTATCGTCCTGCCTCGACCAAACGTGGAAAGAGCGTTGTCATCTCATATTTCACGCCGCGGTCCCTTGAACCACGAATTCACCTTCACCTTGAATTCACTCTTACCCTTCCAAGATTCCGAAAGCAATATCGCTTATTCGAAAACTCAAACACTAGCGTGACAGTTAAAAGCATTGCTGTCGCTTGATCTGTCTTCCTCGTCCTCTTTCCCTCCTACACCTTTTTGTATCTACAACATCCACTTTTTATCTTCTGCAATATTTATCATCGATCTAGAGAGCAAAGTACAAGTAAGTTCTTCCTTTTCATCCAGAATGCAGTTGCTGCATATCTACATTTGAACTCAACTCGAAACAATGGGTTTTCTGTTGAAATCGCGTTTGTGGGCTCTTCGTTTGCTATGGTTGCTTGCTTGCTTGCTTGCTTGCTTAGGTAGCAACCAAGTTTCTTCGAGCTTCAACCAAAAAATCATCTCATCCACCAAAACAAGCCTTCTCTCTCATCTCATATAAATCAATGGGCGAATTTCATCTCATGTGATTGTTGATATAGATTGTTCATTGGTTAGCTAACCTTTTTGTCTCCTTGCAGCTTTGCTGCCAGCCACAATTTCTTTGTCGCTTTGTACTTTCAAGTACAGCACAGCGATAACAACAACAAATCCCCAGCGGTGATCAACTCTTGGTAAGTTGAGCAAGCTCTTGCTTCATCACGATGCTTAGCACTTGCTTCGCTTTTCGAGTCTTCCTACCTCACTGCTGCCATCAATATTGCCGCCATCTATCAATACCATGATGCTGCCTTGATCTATCAATATCACAATCTTCACGCTCGAAATCCCCCTCTTCATCTTCATTCATATCATCCAAACTTCATGATTGAATTTTCTCTTGGCATTCACAACACTTGCTAACATCATCTTCCAATCTGCAGAAACCACCAAAACCGTCATCATGGGTGTTGGTCAACAGCGTCGTGCCAATCAGGGCCCAGCTTCATCGGTTGGAAAGTCTGACCAGCAGCAGCCACCATCTGTCGCCGGTGGACCACCGGAATCCTCGTCGGATCGCCCACCTTCAGGTGGCTTTGATGGAACCCGTGAACCACAGCAATCCAATCCATTCGGCCAAGGTCTTGGTTTCGATCCTGCCAGAGACCCCAAGAAAGATGAGGGAAGAAAGTTCAATACACGTGTTGAGCTTCCAAGCTATCGTGATAACGTGAGTAACAGCTTTTGTTTATTGATGTGTGATGGGGTGTTTTTCATGGAGTTTTCGCTGTCTGCGAGAAGTTTGCTGGTACTTCAAGGAAGTATTCCAAGCTGCATGTTGTTGTCCTCGCTGATGACTGCCAGCTTTGGTCTGAGTGTCTTGAACATTGCTGCTGCATCCATCTCTGGTCAACAAGTTTGTTGTACCTCAAGCAATCTTCCTTTGCCTTACCTTACCTATCATACCTCTCCTTGCCTTACGTATCTTACCTCCTCCATTGCAGCAAGCTATTTGCTTGGTTGGTTGAATAACTACGGAAAGAACGAGGGGAAACTTGAAAGCAGTGACCCACTGTAAACTCATACTCCGCTCTGAGCAATCTTCAGTAGGGGAAGTACATCATTCACTCTTCTACCCCCTCATCCCTAGTATACTTTCCATTCTTCCTCCTTCCCCTCAACTAGCTCCTCTACTAGCTCGATATTGCTGTTTACAAAAAAGCCCTCCCTCTCCCCCCCACCTCCATTCTTGTAACCAAGCACCAAACGCCAAACAACCCCCATCTACCATCTTGCCTTCCCTCAACCATCCTCAAAACTTACACATATCAATACAAATCATTATCCAGTACAAGAACAATCAAAATTACCACCTTTTCCAGTCTTTATTGCAGGCTGATTCTTCAGCCAGCCACTTTGACTTTCCCTTCTCTCTTCACATTATTATTCTCCAAATCCCTCTAACCTACATATTCTATTTCTTTAAAATTTTTCGTGACCTCAATCAAACGTCAATATGGAATACCGCAACTATGGAATACGTTCCACTGACGATACAATGAAGTATGACATTCCAGCTTCCACCATTCTTCCTGCTCGTCCAGGTTACAGCACCCTAGGCAAGGCTGTCAGCATTCGCGTCAACCAATACAAGGTCCTTGACGCTCCCAGAAACGATATCTACCAGTATGATGTGAGTATTGGAAATTCCCCATAACTCACCTTCAAGCACTAATGCAAAATTCAGATCTTGATCGGCAATGGCGCTGAGAAGATGGGCCTCATCAAGAAGGTCTGGGAGTCTCGACCTGTTAAGGCAGAGTTGGCAAAGCATGGTAAGATGTGGCTTTGGGATGGTAACAAGATCGCTTGGTAAGTAACTTTCATTTACCTTCACTTTTACCAGATGCTCATTTTTCCTAGGTGTGCAACCCCTCTTGCTCGTGGAGAGGTCAGAATACCTGTGGATTTGGATCTCGAGAATGGTCGCGATCCAAACCCGGATCGTGTTATCCACTGCATCATCAAGCAGACAACAGTCATCAGAATGGCTGCCTTACACGCCTATCTCAATAGTCAAATTGATTTTGATAACAGTGTTCTCTGTGCTATCAGTAAGTCTCTTCGATGCACTTTTAATGAATCGACTAACTCTTATGTCAGATTTTCTTGATCACATGCTTCGTCAATGGCCCAGTGAAAGATACACTGTTCAAAAGCGCAGCTTCTTTGCTCGTGGACCCCAGCGTTCTCCTTTGGACCATACTATTGAGGCTATGAAGGGTGTCTACTCTTCAATTCGTCTTTGTAATCACGTGCCTGAGGGCAATGCCATTCGTGGTCTTGCAATTAACGTTGATGTTGCCAATGGCACATTTTGGACTTCCCAAGATGTTATGCAGGCTGCTCGCAACTTATGCAGTGCTCGCAATAGATCTCTCAACTACGATGTCTTTCGTACCCATCTCATGCCATTTAGGACCGTTTCTGGTAGATATGAGAAATCTTCAGAGTTCAAGACCCTTGAAAAAATGAAGAAATTGAAGTTCCACCTCAAGCATCATGGCAAGCAGGAGGGTATGTATTTCTCATCCGTTGCAAAATATCATCACTAATATTCCAACCTAGATAAGAAGGTGTATACCATTAAGCGTTTTACCTTCTCTAATGAAGAGAGATATTGCAGGACCGGTCTTAATGCCAAGAACCACTTTTTTACCCCAAAGGAGACTGGCAAGCAGACCTCCGTGTATGAGTACTTCAAGTACAAGTACAACATCAACCTTCAGTATTGGTGGGCCCCATTGATTGAGACCGAGAGAGCAGGCTTCTTCCCTATGGAAGTCTGTACTTTGCTTCCAAATCAGAAGTATCAATTCAAGCTTGATCCCAATCAAACTACTTCCATGATTAAGTTTGCAGTCACTGAGCCAAAAGTCCGCCTACAATCCATCCAACATGGCCTTGGCATGTTGAACTGGTCTAAGGATCCTTATCTTGAACATTTTGGTTGCAAGATCGAGGAAACTATGACCATGGTAAGTTCTTTTGTCCGTAATTTTCTCCTTGATATATAATACTGACACATTCTAGACTAAAGCCCGTCTTTTACCCAACCCGGTTGTCCAGTTTGACAAGGCTACTATTGATCCCAGGACCTCCGGTCGTTGGGACTTGCGTGGCAAGAAATTTTTATACGCCAACCCGGAACCATTGAACTCATGGGCTGTTTGCATTGTTGATAAATGTATTGAAGAACATTCTGTTAAGAACTTTATTCAAGTTTTCGTTCAGACTTACATTGGTCATGGTGGTAGGGTCAAAAACAAGACTCCTCCGATCATTGAGGTCTCTGGCCTAGCAGCTGAGATTGCTCCTAGTGTTCATAACGCTCGACGCCAAACTGGACAGCAGAGTGGTGAAACACCCCAGATCATGTTTTTTATCTTACCTGGTCGTGATTCCTTCCAGTACGAGCGTTTCAAGAAGAACAATGAATGCCGTTTCGGAATGGTATCTCAGAGTAAGTGGTAATTATCCCACCTCAAAAGCTCACCTAACAAACATATAGTGATGAACGTTTCCCATGTTATGAAAGCACAGCCCCAATACTGTTCCAACGTCTGTATGAAGGTTAACGCCAAGTTGGGTGGAACTACTTGCAAGGTTGCTGATACCAAGCCACTTAACCCATTCTTCCGTCGACCAACTATGATCATTGGTGCCGATGTATCACACGCAACGCCGGGATCACCACAGTCTTCAATGGCTTGTCTGACAATGTCCATGGATTCGACCGCTTGCCGGTATGCTGCTGCAGTTCAAACCAATGGCCATCGTGTTGAGATGATTTCCAAGGATAACATCAAGACTATGATGATTCCATTGTTTAGGCAATGGATTAGCAAGGTTGGTAACAACAGTGGCCCTAAACACATCTACTATTTCAGAGATGGTGTTTCTGAAGGACAGTTCGAACATGTCATCAATCAGGAAATCAAGGATATGAAGGATGCTCTCGTAGAGGCTTTTGGTGCCCCAGCTGCTTCTGTAAGTTTTTGCATGCTCAAATCTTGCGATAATCTTACTAATTAATCTGAGATCCTTTGGACTGCCACGGTTTGTACGAAGCGTCATCATTTGAGATTCTTTCCAAAGGACAATGATATGACAGCTAGTGACAAGAACGGAAACGCTCTTCCAGGTACCTTGGTTGAACGTGACATTACTCATCCATTTGAGTATGATTTCTACCTTTGCTCCCACTCTGCTATTAAGGGTACTGCTCGACCAGTTCATTACCAAGTTATCTTGGATGAAGCAAAGGTTCCAGTTGATGCATTTCAACGCATGGTCTACCAGCACTGTTATCAATACATGCGCTCTACCACTCCCGTCTCTCTTTGTAAGTTTCACAATAACTCTTGGCCATTTTCTCTCACTAACATATTGCAGACCCCGCTGTCTACTATGCACATCTTGCTTCTAATCGTGCGCGTGCACATGAAGCCCATGGTCATAGTGATGGACCTCGGGGTGGAGAAAAGTTCCTCGAGAGAGTCTATGAGGCAGCCGCCAAGAAGGTGGCTACCGGCCAGAGCGTTCCAGCAACCAGTCAAACCGGATCAAGCAACATGGTTCAAGATGTGCCACTTCTTCCTTTGGGAACAATTAGCGATAACGACAATGTTAGCTTGAAGACTCTCATCAAGATTCGCACGGGTATGTGGTACATTTAAGTGCCTCTTTCTTCCCTACACCCACCAAGATCTTGCACCCTTCTCCTTGATCTCAACACCTTTCTTCTTCTCTTTCACTCTCTTGCTTTATTAGATATTTTTTTGATCTTTGGATCCCTGATCCCACGATTTCTCAATCTTTCTCTGCTCGCTAGTTGCCTTCCGCAATTGGTTTATGAGGGATTTGGGAATAGGACTTGTACTTTCACTTCTTAGGACCTTTGACTCAGTCTCTGATTCTTCTCAGGGATTGAGCTTCAGGGCATCCTCCTCTTTCTATTTGTGCGCGAGGGTACCTGGAAGTCGTTCTGGACTTGGTGATGGAAAGATGCTATTGAACAGCGGAAGTTTTACTGAATCTGATGGTGCGACACGGACAGGATGGGTTTCTTTTTCTTCTCCCTTGAGTGTAGCTCATGGTTGATCTTCTCGTCTTGAGGGATCATCTTATTTAAGTGGCCAATATGGATGAGGGTTAAGATTCTATCGGTGGTCATCAGCTAGAGTTTCCAAAATTGAATAAGGAGTGCGATTGCATTTCAAGCTTGGGTTTCTTGATGATTGTGATGTGCTGCATGATGATGACTTGATCTGCTTTTGATTAGAATCGAAGGATTGAAATGGGTTTATGTGAAGGACGATGAAAAAAAGGAAATTCTTGAAAAGAAATAGTCTGAATCAACTTGTGATCTACTCGAATGCTCGGGTCAAGTCAGGCGAATGAATGAAAGGATGGACCTGGGTCGCGGGCGGTAGCGAATAAAATAGGAGATGGTAGGTTGGTTGAAGAGTTGGAGAGTTGGAGAGTTGGAGAGTTGGAGAGTTGGAGAGTTGGAGAGTTGGAGTTGAAGTTGCTATGGTTAGATTAGGTTTGGTTGGGGTAGGGTTGTTTAGGTTTAGGTTTAGGTTTAGGTTTAGGGTTTGTTTGGGCTTGTTTAGGGTTAGGTTTGTCTAATACTTCCCGCTTCATGTCTAATTTAGGGTCTTGTGTTTAATTGAGGGATGAAGTTTAAATTTTGAAATTTTGAAATTTTGAAATTTATTGGGGTGGATTGGTTGGAGTGGATGGGTGGATGGATGGTGGATGGGGAGGGTATGAGGGGAGTATGAGGGGAGTATGAGGGGAGTATGAGGGGAGTATGAGGGGAGTATG
>NGKF01000024.1:689887-702684 GCA_002162555.1 Monilinia aucupariae | reverse complement strand
TCTTGAAATTGGATGGTTGGAGAGACTGAGGGGAGGGAGGGAGGGACTTCATACTTTTTGTCTTGCATTTTTCTCTTTCCTTCTTCGTCTTCTTCATCATCATCATCATCATCATCATCATCGTCTTCTTCTTCTTCGGAAAATATTTTAGATTCTGATGATTACGAGAATATATACATATATATATTTTATTAAAGATGGTCATGAAGATTTATTTATCTACCTTGGGTGAAGTGAAAATCCCTTCTCTTCATTTTTATTGGAAATCTTTGTAATCATTTGTAGAGGAAATGTAAAAAATAGGGAAAGCAAGAAATGAACAGGCGAATGAATGAATGCATACGAAGTCCTTCATCAACACGACCAAGCTCATGCTGCCTACCTACCCACCAACCAAGCAAGCAAAGCCGAAGGAAAAAAAACGCCACCGACGAATTCCAAGACATAGAAAGAACTTGGAGAAGAAAAAAATTATTTGACCCCTCGCCCTAATTTACTCCCTCCATCCTCCCCCGGCCCTTGATGAAAATCACTCACTCAGCCGTCAGTCTTCTCCCCTCGAAACGCATTATTACATCCCCCTCCCACCCATCAAAATCTCCTCCATAATCATCCTTTGCACTTGTAATTCTTGCAGTCGCTTTCCTTTCTGCGCTCGACGATGATGACGTTGACGACGATGGCAGTGACAATGACAATGAAGCCATTGAAGAACTTTGTGAAAAGTCATGTTGATGATGAGGTGATGAGATGATGAGATGATAAAAATAGATTTAAATAAGTAGAGTAGATTATAGAGAGGAATGTAAATATATATATTTTTGCAATAAGGATTTGTGAGGTTTAAGGTACCGTTGAATAAGTGTGAAGAAAAGGAGAAGAGAACAGGGTTTCTTTTTGGGTATTTGGTGGACAAATTGTTTCGTCTGATTAGATTAATTTGGGATGGTATCTTGGAGAGTTGTTATGTGGATAGAATGAAAAGAATCTGAATTTAGATCACGAAGCAATATTGCTAGAAATTCCATCTTACATTTTTTGTAAATAGAATTTATTTGTATATTGTCGAACGAAAGTTTATTTTACGCGAGTAGTAGCACGGTGTACGTGAGTCGAGTATACTAGTAGTCTGTATGTTAACTACGAAAAAAGAACTACGCCTACTTCTCACCGCACCTAATGATTCATTGGGGAAGGTTTGATGTATGATATGAAGAGAGTATCTGACAAAATGATATTCGTTAGGGTAGGATTTGTTAATTTAAGTTTGGGGCTAGTCCCTCCGGCTATCGCTAGCTCGTAAACTATGGAAGCGAATTGTCGTGTAGCTCAAGAAAAAAAAGGGGCGGTATATCACATGACTAATCTATTAGACGATTAAGTTGGAAAAAAATTTCCCGTTGACTCTTGATTTCTCAACGTTATTACACTCTATGGGAATTTGGAACTATGAGATATGGTCTCAACTTTCTGTCGCCACTTGGGGGTTCAGGATGATGCTAAAAATGGGAAATAATGATTTTTATTTTTCGATGCTGGTTATGCGCGGAAGGTTCAAAATGTTTAGAACCCTGGATTATAGGGCTGTTACTCGTAGAAGAAAATACTCGTTTGGCTATATTTCCTGACTAAAGAGGTAATGGAGAGAGGGCTGTAAGGAATATTAGACTATAAGTAATGATTGAACGCTTGTTAGGATATGCCTTGTAATAAGGGATATTAGATGTGCAACAAAAGCTATTGAAAAATTGCGATTGGAATGTGATATAGTGAAATAGGTTTAGGTTGTAGATTTAGAAGAGCAATTAAACTAGCTAGTTATTGAATCTCTGACTTCTATTTGGAGCTTGTTAGGATATGCCTTGCAAAAGAAGATCATAGGCATGCAACAAAACGTTCTTGAAAGATTGATGGTATTCAGACAAGTACTAGCACAAGTCCCCAAAAAGAACCCGATTCATGAATCGCAAGGGCTTGTTGGGATATGCCTTGCAAAAGAGAATCATAGGCATGCAACAAAAACGTTTTTGAAACACTAATGATATTTAGGCAGGTATTAGCAACACCAAGTTCCCAAAAAGGCTCCGAGTCATGAATCGCAGGAGCTTGTAGGAGAAAAGTGAAAGAAGATCAACTACTTTCTCGACTATTATGGCGATGAAGAGATGACTGTTTCAAACAGATAGTTATAGATGATAATCTAACAGAGTTTCTATTAGGAATAGCTATAAATGATAGCTAAACTTGGATCAGAATGGGTATTGCAACAAAGGAATAACTATTCCTAACAGCTATAAATGACAATAGAACAATTGTCATGATGAGCGTGACGATTGAAAGGTAACGGCCATCTCTAACAACAAATTAGAAAAGATCATGAGCACTTGTCAAAGTGAGCCCTTCAAATAGAAATCTTGGATGTGCGATAAAAGCCATCAGAGTATTATGATGGGACTGCAAGATGCTCAAGGAGTGATGCTCAGTTCAAAGCTTTGATGTACGACGATTACAACTATCATCGTCCTTACTATCTATGCAAGCCTGAGCGCTTGTTAGGATAAGCCCTGTAAACAGGAGTTGTAGATATGCAATAGAACTTTTGTGAAGACTTTGATTGGATGGTAAAGATGTTCAATGATAGTACTAGAGGATTGGTTTGGCATTAGATGAATAAGGGAGGGCGGAAAGTTGCAATACATGAAAGGGGGTGTACGAACTTATGGATTGATCTGAAATTTAAGTATCGTCAATACTCGTACTCTCTTGGATATCCTATTGTTTTATCAGATGACTTAATAGTAGTATAGATGAAATAATTATATTATGTATTTCAGAGGAATCAATGGGAAGTCGTGAAACTTTTCATGGACCAGTGCACCCGCTACTCACCAAAAAACACAAGAAGCTTAAGCCATGAGAATTAGAGCTTAGAGACATTCAGTTACACTCCTTCCTCAAACAACTTCCTGGGGCTTATCTTCTAAAGCGTCGTGATTCAGAGACAGATCAATCCATATCGTCTTGCAAGCTTTTTTTGCACATCTACGAATCTGTTGGGCAAGGATAAACCTAACAAGCGTTGAAACACTACTATAGTTCACTACTATAGTTCGTTCGTTCACCTTACTATTTTGAACTTGTTCCAACACAGCTTTCTTCTTAGGTGACACACCTAATCTAACCCAAATAACGAGGAGGAAAGATAAATTTGAGATTCAGAACAAATGACAGAGAATGGAAAAACTCTGGTGCCATCAAGCAAAGAAAAAGATCCCGAACCCCAAATTGACAAAGCACAAGGATGTTTCCACTCATGGCATTGCGTTCATAGATTGTTGGCCGAGAACCGTATTGCAGCACTTGCAGCTTCCTCCGCTTCCTAATTCCACCCCATTTCCTTCCCACGACGAAAATACCATGTGGTGCATTTAGAATTTGATACAGCCCTAACCTGTTCTTTTTCACATATTTCATTTTCTCTGCAAACTCAACAATTGGATCAATGAGTTCTTCTGCTTTTTCAGTCATTATCCATATAGGATCCGGGTGGAAAATGGATGGCGTAATAATGAAAACCAAGGTCCTGGAATTGCTATTGAGTCTGGAATGTGAAGGGGAATATGAAGGTCCGTACCCCATTCTAATGTGAAGCCTGGTAATTAATCCGTGCTATAGTTCCAATCTGTAACAATACGGGCGCAGGCTTGAGGGCCAAAACCAATAGGCGGAGGAGTAGACACTGGGATGGATATGAGAAAATTTTCGCGACATCCCCGCTCGCCGACCTTTGTTCAGCAATATACCTCAATAACGCAACCGCAAAGTTACTACCCACGGAGTCACCCGAAATAATGATGTTGGACGGAGAAATACCTAGATCCAGAAGATACTGGTATGCGGTAACTGCATCCTAGAGAGCCGCTGAGAATGAACAAGCTGGGTCACCGCAAGACGATATTGGACAACGAGTGCATAGTCAGCGACATGTTGGTAAGAATTTCAGCAGCATCTGCATATTCTGACATTCTACCAGTGAAGAATATAAACGAACCACGGTGAAGATGGAGAACGAGGGTCTTCTGCTCATCGGGTGGGAATAACTTTGGATGCTATGTTCCCCAAATTGAAGCTAAAGCAACTGAGGTATTCGCAAGAAAGCCTTTGTATATCTCTTTAGAATGTCTCATGAGTATAAATCGATCTCTCTCTGATCCCTGGTGTATTGAGGGGCAGTAAGGACTTGAGATGGGTAATGTGAAGAAAAGCAATTCTGACGAATTCATTTGTCATGGCATTGCAACATGTCCAATGAGGATTTGGACGCATGGATTTTGAGATATAGTAAAGGTCCAGGAGGAACATGTGAGCCGTAAGGTGTATTATTGCGGTTGGGAACCAGAGTGCTTTCCCGGGCTGTCGAGCGCGGAAATCTTTGTGGGGGACATCCATTCATTGTAGGTAAGGTGAATAGAAATGTGGACTTCAGATCGATTCATGTTGACATTTGCTTCCCCCAAATAAATCAACATTCAACCAGATTCATCATATGATTAACCAAGGTAGTTCTCTTTATCGACCCAAAACCTTGAGGCTAGGATTCCAGAAGTGGACGCGGGACGAAGGTATTGATACAGTCAAAACCTAAAGCTAAAGTGCAATTCAAGTATAAATTGTGATTTCTTTGTCTACACTGGTAGGCTTTTGGGGGTCTTTCAATGTGGTGGAAAAGCGCATCAGGCCATTATTTTTGAGCAACCAACATTTATGTATATTGGCAGCGCCTCCACTTCGCTGTACAAACATCTATCGTCAGCATTTGACTGCCAATCTGGTAGGGTTGTAGCATTTGCTTCACCAAACTTTCCTTTGCGTAGCCATTTATATTTGAAGCGTAAAACGAGTAACTTTTTCTATAGGGTATTGCATCTTTTTCCAATCCATGATTAATCCATCCCAGGTAATCCGTCGGTTCCACCAATTTTCTCCCAGAATGCTTCAAAGTCGACTCCTTGCGCCTCAAATATTATTTTAGCTTTCTCCATGGTGGCTTTTTGCTGCTCTGGACCGAATCCTTCCGGTTTCGAGGACTCGAATTGAACCAATTCAATCCATTTGAAAAAAAGGTTCTCCTTTCCCATCAATGTTAATTGATCCTTGAAAGCTGTAATCTTCTTCCTTCCTAGCTCTTCCTTACTATTCGGATCGATCGGAGCTTCGGTTTGAACCATCCATCCATAAGCGGCATGCCATGCAAAAACAGTCGTCTTGAAATCCTGAAGATTCATAGTCTTCTTATCCACCAGCTTTGTAGCCTGTACCATAGCTTTCCAATCCAAATCCCACTCCTGATTCAACATCAAATATCCGGTCTTTTGTGACATCCATAATGGTTCAATGGCCCTCCTGACATTTGATGACATTAATTCCTTTCCAGTTTCATTATCTTCTTTCAAGAAATCGCCAATCGTTCGATCCCACCTCCTGCTCCGGCGCACAATAATCTCTCTCTCGCGGAAACCTACCCCAATTCTCCATGATATCGGATTACCAATTGTTCGTCCTAGGAAGAAATCTCGAGGCCACGGCCATACAAAAATGTACAGAAGTAGATCAATCATAAATATTGAGGCACGACGTAATATCTCATATCCTGTGTCATTCAGTGGTATTTTATGCGTCTCAATTGTAGTCTCGTTGTATTTCCCCATCATCGAAAAGCAAATCTTCATGTAAAAGGGGAAGACAATGGATGCGCGCCATGCGAGCCCTGCGATGATAGCAATATTCATAAGCACTGGCACAAGGAATATCTTCTTCTTAAAGTCCGCGGGGTGCTTGTCGATATGCGCGATGTAGATATGATATTTTGAAAGCTTCTGGAGGAATGGTTCAAGACCTGGAGGAGGTCGTGTAAAGGGGGGAGGAGGTTCATCTGAAGCGATCGCGGATGATCTCGCGGCGGATGTAGTTTTAAATGTCCTTTTGGACTTTGTCTTCGGAGGAGGCATGATCGATTGATTCTCCGCAGGTAGAAGAAGAGTTGTGATGTTACTCGAGTAGTTGTAGAGTATAAGTCTTACAATTCATTGATTGATACCCGCACCAGTCGTATTGATAATGAACGGGTGGGACTAAGATTACGGTTAACCTTAACCTTGATTACAACAAAAGCGAGTGTGGCAAGTTCCGGCATCCGTAAATTCTTCCAAGTGCTCGAGTAAAGTTATTATGATAGGATGCGCAACGTTGTGAAAATTATTGGAATTTTCACTGAATCGACAATGCAATCATGAGGAGGGGTCGGAATATATTAATAGTATGAATGTTCTATTCCTTTGCTTGCTGTCAAACCCTAACTCATATAGGACTCAACAACGCCATCAGTATGCACTTTTTGTTGGCATCGACTTGGTGCAACTCGCGGTCCTTCACAAGTACAACGCCGGTTTTTACAATCCTCTGATTCGAGGTCGAAACCACCTGCCGAAGGTGTTGCGGTACGAGAATCTCAAGATCATGAATCAACTTCCCCTCCGCCACAGCAGACACCTGCTGCACCATGGCGTTCAGGACCAGGGATGGGAATGGGAATAGGAATGGGGAATGGCTTTGCCAAACCAAGCTTTGGAGGTTCTACAATTCCAGGAATGGGATCTGGTGCCAGTTTTGGTCGCCCAGCAGCAGGAATTCCTATGAAGTCAAGAATACCAGATCCGCCAAAACCAGAGCCACCGGCCAAACCATCCCCTGAAAGAGAGTCACCCATAACCCAACCACGAAAGATTAACATACCTTCGGGTCCAGGTCCAGAGTTTACCAGAGGAAACAAGCCAATACCGCCCTCACAAGAGCTGAGAATTGAAATAGCTAGAAAAGCAGCTTTGAGGAAGCAGGAAATGGATACATATCCGATGAACAAGCAGCGCGCTCAACCCGGTGGGCGTTTGCACTTCTTTGAGAAAGACGATGATCGACCTCTTAGTCAAACTTCTAGCCAAATAATAAATAACTCTACGGAAACCACTACTGTATCTGGAATTACTGACGAACCTTCTGAAGGCGCATCACAATGGGTACAATTGAAAAAGAAGGTCGAAGAAAAACCGACGCCACCACCACCGCCACCACCATCACCACCACCGCCGCCGCTGCCGCAAGATCCTATTGCTGAAGCCCAAGCAAAAAGGGAAAGAGAAGCTAGTTCGGGGGCTTATACGCCACTGAGAAATAGGATTCCTTCTGAAAGAGGCAGTTTCACAGAAGTTCCACGAGCAGATATGTGGAGCAGGCCCAATAATTATGACAGAGGTAATGATACAACGTCGACTCCACAAAGGAGTATGTGGAACAATCGCCAGCCTCCGCAAAATGGTGCTATTAGTAGGCCTTCATTCAATTCAACCTCTACAATAACTCCGGGACCAGCGCAACCTGCTCAACCAACACGTCCTGCTGAAACAGCACCCTCTGCTCCTAGTAGGTTGAGACCTCTCGGATCTGTCGGGCCTGCAGGATTTTCTTCATTTGGCGCAGGCTTCGGTAAGATCGGTGGAAGCGGATTCAAAATCCCTGGCCTAAAAGTTCCAGGCCCGTTGTCTGAGCCAATAATAAGCAGAGTAGTTGAAAATTCAGTCCCAAAACCTGTCGAAGAGCAAGTAGAATATCGCCCAATGGCTACGGAAGCAGAAAAACCACAGCCAGATGTTCGCGAACAAGTCATCCAAGACCATTTTACCCCAAGGGAATTGGATGTTCGACTTCAAAAGTTCTCCAGACGTTTTGCGCCTGAAAACGTACCGGTTTCGAAAAGTCCACATTACAGAGAGCCCAAGAATGCACATGGGAAAGGTTCCAAAAAGGAGGGAAGGAGAAATCGGGAAACGAAAATGTATGAAGACGATGATGAAGCGAGAGATTTGGCTGCTGAACGAGCAGAGCTGAAAAAACAACGAAAGCGCGAGAGGGCGGCAGAAAAGGCAGCAGAAAAGGCAGCAGCACTGACCCCAATTATCTTACCCGAATTCATAAGTGTCTCCAACTTGGCTGGGGCTCTCAGGGTCAAGCTCGAGGATTTTCTTGAGAAAATGGAGGAATTGGGATTCGAAGATGTAAACCATGATCACATTTTGAATGCTGAAAATGCAGGACTTATTGCCATGGAATATAACTATGAGGCCATAATAGAACGAGGCGAATCTGAAGACTTGAAGGCGAGACCTCCAGCGGAAGATCCATCAATACTCCCACAAAGAGCTCCTGTTATTACCATCATGGGCCACGTTGATCATGGTAAAACTACAATTTTGGATTATCTTCGAAAGTCTTCTGTGGCGGCATCAGAACATGGTGGCATCACTCAACATATCGGAGCCTTTTCTGTACCCATGCCTTCAGGAAAAACTATCACCTTCCTCGACACTCCTGGTCACGAGGCCTTTTTGAGCATGCGTCAAAGGGGTGCTAATGTTACAGATATTGTCATCTTGGTTGTTGCTGCAGATGACAGTGTCAAACCACAGACCATCGAAGCTATCAACCATGCCAAAGCAGCAAAGGTACCCATAATCGTCGCCATCAATAAAATCGATAGGCCTGAGATTGATATTGAGCGCGTCAAACAAGATCTTGCTCGTCATGGTGTTGAGATTGAAGATTTTGGTGGTGACACTCAGGTTGTATGTGTTAGTGGTCTAACTGGTAAAGGAATGGATGATTTGGAAGAAGCCGCCGTTACATTATCCGAAATCCTTGATATGCGCGCCGAGCAAGATGGCCCAGCAGAAGGTTATGTCATTGAAGCAAGTATCAAATCTATGGGCAAGGTTGCTACCATCTTGGTTAAAAGAGGTACCATGCGACCAGGAGATTTCATCGTGGCTGGTAAAACATGGGCAAGGATTAGATGTCTACGTAACGAAGCAGGTGTTAATATTGATGAAGCTGGCCCTGGTACTCCAGTAGAGATCGACGGATGGAGGGAACAAGCAGTTGCTGGGGATGAAGTTATTCAAGCTCCCGATGAAGCAAAAGCTAAAAGTGTCGTTCAATTCCGACTTGAAAAGGAGGAACGCGACAAATTAGCCGAAGATATGGAAGCTATCAATGAACATCGCAAGGTCGAACACGATAAGCGTGAACGTGAAAAGGCCGAGAAAGAAATTGCACTTAATGGAGAAGAGGTTCAACAGGCTCAAGAGGGTTCTAATACCGCGACGCCTGATAAAAAACCTACTGGTCCCAAACCTGTCTACTTCGTTGTTAAGGGCGACGTCAGTGGATCCGTAGAAGCAGTGCTCGATCAGTTAAAATCTACCGGAACCAAAGAAGTGGAAGCCATCGTTCTTCGATCCGGCGTCGGTAAACTCAGTGAGTTTGATATCGAGCATGCTGCCACAGCCAAGGGATATGTCATCAACTTTAACACTGAAGTCGAACCCAGCATTTCTCAATTCGCCGCTAAGAACAAGGTTCAAATCTTGGATCATAATATCATCTATCGATTGATGGATGACGTGCGAGCTGAGATGTCTAAATTCTTACCACCGTTAGTTTCGCAAAGGGTCTTGGGCGAAGCGGTCGTGGCCCAAATCTTCGAAATCAATATCAAGGGACGAAAGCATAAGAGTGTTGCCGGCTGCAAGGTTCGCAATGGTACGGTCCCGAAGGATGCTAGGTATCGGGTCTTGAGAGAAGGGGAAAAGATATTTGACGGTATGTTCCACTCTCACCCAATTATACTCTTTTCTTTTCTTTCCTTTCCTTTCTTTTTCTTCCTTTCATTTCTTTCTCTTCCTTTTTTCCCTTCCTTTCTTTCCTTTCTTTTCTTTCCTCTTTTCTCCTTTTCTCTCCTTTCTTTTTTTCTCTCCTTTCCCTTCCTTTCTCTCCCTTCCTCTTCTTAGAAAGTCCCATCCAATATACTAATTTCTACCCCCTTCGTCACCAACAGGCAAACTCGAATCCCTCAAGAACGCCAAGAGAGACGTTCAAGAAGTGAAGAAGGGTGGGGAGTGTGGCATGGGATTTGCGGGCTGGGCGGACTTTCAAGTTGGCGATCGAATTCAAGCATATGAGGAAATCAAGGAGAAGAGATATTTGTAAAAATATCTCTTTTCTTCTTCTTCTTTGTTTTCTCGCTTCTTCTTTTTCCACTAGGGAAAAGTTCGGAATCGCTAACGTTGATATTCGGTTCTTGAGATGTGTTGGCTTGGGTTGGGTTGGGTTGCGTTGCGTTGGGTTGGATGTGATGTGATGTGGGATGTGATGTGATATGATGTGGTGTGATGTGGGATGTGTAAGTATAGATACTCGAGTACGAGCAGAGCAGAGTCGAGATATGATATGATATGATATAATACCATTTTCAATCTTAATCTCAACTTTTCATTTGTTCGTATGCTTTTTTTTTTGATATTGATATTGATATTGAAAATGAAAATGAAAATCGTTGGAAATGGTTGGAAATGATGAAAATTTGCTAATATATATATTATTGAGTATTTTCATTTCTTTACTTTAACTTCCTTTAACTTCCTTTAACTTCCTTTAACTTCCTTTAACTTCCTTTAACTTCCTTTCCTTTCCTTTCCTTTCCTCCTTTGAAATTCGAAATTCGAAAACTCAACTCAAAATGCATCTAATAGTTTAAACAAACCCCCTCAGAAAAAAAGAACAATATAAAGAAAAAATCAATGATTTAAAGAAAGAAAAAGTGATTTGGAAATTTATATTCTATATTTTATATTCTATATTCTATATTCTATATTCTATATTCTATATTCTATATTCTATATTCTATATTTTATATTTTATATTTTATATTCTATATTCTACTCGAGTAGTTATTAATGAATGAGGTTTACTACGAGTAGATATTATATATTGATACTTATAACTCTTGAGTTTATAAAGAATGCTGTTTTGGGTTTATTGAGTATACTGAGTATACTGAGTATACTGGGTATTGAGTATATATATTTTTGGGTTGTTTTTGTCTTATCTTATTTCTTTGTGCATGTATGTGTTCGCAATATAATTATCTAAATCATAATCTACCTACCTATTCATTTCATTCACCCACACCCACACCCATTTCTTTCTCTCTTTCCTTCTTTCTTTCTTTCTTTCCTTCCACCATCTAAATACCATCAACAACAACACCTTCCCCAATTTCCCTAATCGCCTTCACCAAACCCTCCACCGTCTCCCGTCTCGTCTGAACATTAACCACGACCCTAAAAAATTTACCCTGCTCCCCACTTGCATAATCAATCATGAAACCCCTCGTCAACAATTTCCTTGCCACCTCCTGCGTCGTCTTCGTATTGACGTCTTTTGACCCTAGGTTCCCACCCTTGGCATAGTAAAAACACACCTGTAAGCACGGCGGCGGATTTTCAGACACAAGGATGAGATCTGGGTGGGTGGATACCAGTTGGGAGAGGTGAGCGGCGATGGAGAAGGCGTGGTCGATTTGCCTGGCGAAACCGGTGGTGCCGTAGTAGATCCAGGAGAGGGCGAGTTTGAGAGAGTCGCCACGGCGTCCGCATTGGAGGGTTAGGTCAGCTAGGTCCCATACTTCTGCGCCGGGGGAGATGGTGTGAAAGAGGTAGTCTGCGGGGAGGGTGTTTGCTTTGTGGAATTTGGTAAGGTCGGGGCCGAGGAGGAAGGAACAGGTTAGGGGAACGTTCATCATTTTGTGAGGGTTTACGGCAAGGGAGTCAGCGAGGTGGGATCCTGCAAGTTGGGCTTTGTGGGTGGGGGAGAAGATGGCGGGGCCACCCCATGAGGCATCGATGTGTAGCCAGAGGTTGTGGGATTTGCAGATTTGGGAGATCTCGGCGAAGGGATCGTAGGATCCGAGAACGGTGGTTCCTGATGTGGCGTTTACGTAGAAGGGGGTTTTATTTTCCGATTTGGCTTTTCGGATTAGGGTGTCGAGTTCGCTGGGGATCATGCGGCCTTGGGCGTCGACGGGGACAGATATCACGTTATTTGTTCCCAGACCACACATTTGCGCTGCCTTTTCAAGGGAATAGTGACCATGGGCTGAAGTAAAGAGAACGAACTCGTGAGATGCATTGCCGGTTTGTTTTGTTTCGGGGAAAAGATTGTTTCGGGCGATGATTATGGAGGTTGTGTTTGAGGCCGAGCCACCTTGAGTTGAGATTCCTCCTGCGTGAGGTCCATTGAAACCAAAGAGGTTGGCAAAGGCTTTTGCTGTGGTTTTTTCGATAATGGTTAGAGCGGGCGATACTTGGAATACGTGAAGCTATTGATGGCACAGATGTCAATATAAGGTTAATGTTTATGACGTTTATATTTTTTTCCCAAGGAATTCCATCTTACGTTGGTATTCAAAACGGCCAGTATCAATTCGGAGATAATTCCAACCTACAACTTGTTTTCAGCTGATGTATACTTGTATCTACGATGGTTCACCGCTTCAATTGTGGATGCATACTGCGTTGGTGCTTGAATAGAGTTTGTCCAAAAATCCTTGATCCCATGTATTGACACTATACTTGAGCACTTGCTCCACGGTGGTCAACAAACCATCTTTTCCCTTTCCCTCGATGGGAAGATTGAAGGCTAGAAGTTGAACTAATTTTTCGGGTTGATGGTGTTCGAGAAGTGTTGTTCTTGGCCCCCCACCAGGAATAACCTTTCCATGCCCGGTGTGTTTGATGTTGGCATCCTCATCTGCTGATTTGATGAATGGAATGATGAGGGATTGAACGGCATTGAGTAACTAGGCAAGAAGACATGAGATGTTAGATGATGTGTACAGTACTTTTGAA
>NGKF01000024.1:653124-667863 GCA_002162555.1 Monilinia aucupariae | reverse complement strand
GAAGTTGAGCGGGGACGAGCCGTGGCGCGGTGGAGAGAGCGAGTCGAGTGGGTTGACTGTCCGGATGCGTCGCGGGTCATGGGTTGTGAGGTTTGGCGTGATCCTTGGGGGGAGGTCCGAGCAGTGCTTATGCCCGTGGTATCTGAATGTGAAAATTCGGGGTGCCCTGGGTAGTATGTTGAGTTGGAACGAGATTCCTGGGATGGGAGAAGGTTGGGGGATGAGAGGGATTGGAAGTGCGTGGGGAGATTCAGCTGGTTGGGGTTCTGCGGATGGTTTGCTTGATGTGAGGTTGGGATATGCAACGAGCCGTTGAGTGAGCTTGGGTAAGATTGTGAATCCCAGCTTGGGTAATCATGAGGGAGATCTCTTTTGAGAGGTGGTGACATCGTGGTGTATGGTACTGAAGATCTTGTTATAGGAATTGGACCTGCCATGATAGGATAGATATTATTGAATGGGTCTGGAATAGGCTCAAAATAATTATGACGGGAATTCATATGAGACATATTATACAAGTTGGTATCGGATGCAGGGTATGGCTGTTGATAATACAAATCCGGGGTTCTTGGGTATGGTGGCATGGGAGTATAGGGTGTGCGTGGTCGAGGTGATAGAGGTTCTCTATCATGAGAAATACGTTGTAGAGTAGCGGCTGCTGCCGTCAGCTCAGGGTATCCAAGGTTTGAAGTGGTATCACTAAAGTTATCTTCAGCACTATACCTTGAAGCTGTATCTCTCGTTGGGCCAGCAACGGCAGATGCGTAAGTAGACGCCCGGGTGATAAGATTGATCTCGGTCAACTTATGTCCAGATGCTCTTCGATCTTGAATTGGACCTCCACCTCGAATTGGCGGTGGACTAGTTTTACTGATATGTGCAAGTGCCACCCTGGCACTAGATTGACCGGATAATCTTCCACGAGACTGTGGTCGAATGTCAGGCTGTTGCAACTCACCATGTGCTGTGACACTGGTCACACGGGGATCTGTAAACCCCGGAGTCGGAGATCGGAAAGAGCTTGCACGACCACGATACCTTCTTGGTTCTGGAGCTCGAATGGTTCGGTGAAGATCAAGTTTTGGTGCTGTGGCCCTTGTCCGTCGGGGTTTGACTACTTCCCATGGGCCCCCAGCGCTTTCAGGCGAATTAGCTTGAGAGACCATTGACTTCAATGGTTGAAGCGTCAAGGTAGAGCCTTCTCGATCGCTATCATATCCAGTATCCTCCTTGGGAAGTTTGGGTGGCAATTGAGGTTGGAATTGAACCTTCTTAATGTTTTCTACTTGCTGGAGAAAATCCGGATCATGAGCAAGACGCCGAGGAGATTCAATGTGCGGTCCAAGAATCCACGGAGTACCTTCCGTAAACTTCTCTGCGGGCGTCTCCGGGTCAGGGCCCGTATCCGAAGAGCTGCTAGTTCGATCGAAGATGGAAGTTTGGAATGCGTCTGGCTGTCCTCCAGCAATCACGTAAGAAGACTCTGGAGTCCGTCGTTGGATCTCGCTGCGAATAGCTTCTAATACATCTTTCAGCATAATTTGTGTAGTTTCAGGGTCCAGCATTTCTTTCTTATGTCGCTTGATATATTCCTTCTTGTGCCCTTCGAGATGGTGCAGAAGTCTGATCCCGTGAATCTCATAAAGTCGATAATCTTCTACAAGACCAGTTCGAGTCTTCTGTGTGATACGTTCATTGGCTTGGTCAAATGAATGACAAAACACTCCAATAGCTCGGTCAAGCCACATGGGTAATTTTCCTTTGGCAAGTAAAGTTTCCATGAAGAAGCCTTGGACTGCACTATGCAACCTAATGACATCAATGTTATCCGACAACAAATCTATGCTGCCTTTTGAGGTTTGAGATGAGTTGAGCGAGACTTCGCGTTCGTTTCGCTCGATTAAAGCAAACTTGTTTAAGACTTTGAACGTGTTGTTCAACGATCTACCGGTGACTGGCTCACTAGCTCTGATAGGAACATCGAGTGCATCCAAACCTAATAAATTCGTTAACCCACATGCAAGGGAAAGGGGTTCATGTAAAACATTACCTAAGGCAATCATCTCAACCGGAACATGTTGGCTGAAGAAACAGAGAATGTGTATCAGGTTGAGCGTCTCATACGCTCCAAGCTTCTCCAATTGTTCCACTACAGATGTGAATGCCTCAAGTTCTTTAAGTTCTCTTGGTGCCGATGCATATGATCTAGCATACCTGGCCAGTGGTTCGCCAGTAGCTTTCAATCGTTGAGAAACGACGTGAATAACCACAGGCAACGATTGCATTGCTTGAATCAACTCCATTGAATACCTGAGATCATCTTGAAGGAATGGTTCTTTCTTATCCAGTTCTCGTAACATGAGATGCTGCGCTTCTCTGGCCGAAAGCGGCGGTAACTTCAAAACCTGTGGATTCATAAAATGGTGATCGCCGCTGACAGACTTCTCCGTTGATGTGTAGATGATACTAGTGTTGGTACTGTCAGGGATAAATCTTCGTAGACTGTTGTTAAAGTAAATACCATCCAGTATCAACAGCCAATGACGCCGACGATTCAGCCATTTCTTAACCAGTCTAACGAACTGATCGGGTTGATCCAGAACTTTAGGGTCTTCATTAACCATCGAAGGTTTCAAAGCTACTTTGCGCGCAATCTGCCAAAAACCTGCCGTGATCTCCTGTTCGCTCTTCGCCCGAATCCAGAATACGCCACCGGGGAATTCGTGTTTGTGTTGAAATGCGTACTGTCGAGCTAGATGAGTCTTGCCACCGCCCGGCATGCTCTGAATCAAAACTGCAGATGAGCCTTGAGATCTTCGCGTTTCATCAAACAGCATCTTATGCATCGTAATCAGCTCTTCTTGTCGACCGACAAAGATGGAATTGGGACGAAATCCGGGGGGTTTGATGAAATACTCTGCACTATCGTCTGTTCTATCGGGCTCAATGCTTGGAACGGTTTGAACAGAATTCGATAAATCTACGGAACCAAACAAATCAGCTTCCTCCAACAATTGGAAAAGAAACAACCAAGCTCCCAAACGACCAAAGAAATTCTTCATAATCTTCACGTCCGAGGTCCAGAGGACAGAGAAATTTGGAGATCATCGTCAACGATCCACCATCTCAGTGTCTCTTTCCTCAACTTCCCACACCTCCCAGTCAAGAGTAGGTCTTGCTCGAGCAGGTTCAATGAGATTAGGCTGATGATGAACTGATGAAGAGCCACCCAAATTCCCCTGGTACATACCCTGTGCTTGTTGTGGAATTCTTGGCGCTACAGTTGGCTGCCAATGCATTAGTGAGATTCCGGGGCCAAGATCAGAGAGGGCGTACATCTTCGAATTGACCTCTAAGCTCTCGGATTTGCGCTTCTCTCTCCTGAAATCGTTTTTGCTTTTCTTCTCTCCAGCGGGCCCGGATGACAGGGGAAGCTTCCAAAGCCCACGTCTTAATTTTCGTGGAGACGTTCATGTAGCCTGGTGCTCTCTTGCTTTCATACTTGCATATCCCGCTGTGGGTTGCCTCGATCCCAAAGTAAGATACATCGGGGAGTAGAGGGCTGGCGGAAGTTTGATCCACGACGAAAGCTTTCGTTCCTTTGAAATCGCTCTTCAAACTCTCATGGACCATGCAGATCTTGAAGCGCTGGTAGATGTCGAGAAAATGCAGGTTGATATTGGCAAGTGTCTCACTGTTTGTCGTCAAAGTCTTGATGAGAATTGACTCCGAGTCCACAGCCTTCTTGGGCATCAAAGCAGATACCATGCCCTGAAAGATCAACCCCCATTTTGCCGCATCCGCCCCAGTATGAGGAGTAGCGAGAAAGATGATGCCGAAGGTTGCAACAGCGATTGAACGAATCTCGTCGTTGCTCTTCCCTTGATAATCATGGGAAATCTCTAGTGCCTAGGAGACTTGGGTCAATATAATCGTTTGGATATTGTGGGGTGGGATGAGCAATGGCCACTTACTCGTTTTACCAAGATCCCCCCAAGACTATGTGCGACCCAAATGATTGGGTTTTCCTCGGCCTCTTCACTCTTTCTCTCTAGCGCCAAACTCGACACTAAACTTTGTGCATGTTCGTGTATTCGATCATGAGAAGCCGACTTCTCTCCAAAAGCTACAACATCCGCATTGTATCCATATACCAGGACTCGAACTTTCGCTGCTTTGGAAGGATCTTTGGAACTGAAGGTGACGGGCAGGAGAGTGTTAGGCCAAAACACACCATTCTTAGCCGTCCACGTATGCTGGGGGTGACCGTTTAAACCATGAACGAGTACGATATCTGCCTCTGCTTCGGGATGAGCATAGACTTCTGTGACTTCGTAACGATTGATTTCATTGGGGTTTATAGCGGATCCATCCTGCCAAAGATTGAGATTAGCCGATCGATATGTCTACGGGGGATGTTGAGATCTGGGCTGGGGAAGTGATGGTTTGTCCACCTACCATTTCGGGATCTTCGTGAGTCCGCGATGAAGCTCGAATTCAATCGTTGCGTATATAAGCATGAAGGAGAGAAGACTTAAATAGAGTAGGCGAATGAGGGGCAGAATCACACAAGGGGAAAGTGTCATGAACTTTACTCGAGGACAAGCGGCAAAGGAAAGGCTGAGGACGCAAAGTATCGGAAACGTCTGCCTGACTTGATTGACGTACTCGAAGTAGTTGAGGCCATATAATTTTTTCGGTGTATATTAATGTACTCGTGAAGGTTGTGGCACGCGCCAAGCGATTAGGGAGGGTTAGTCACACGGGAAAATAAAGATGTAGGACGCCACAAGAAGCATTTATTAAGTTTAAGACAGGAGGGGACAGATTAAGGATGAGACATCGTAATAATAGATATACTTTTCTTATGAGCCAGGATGGATAGTGAGGGGAATTGGCTGGAGGTGTGAAGACATTGTAGTCAGCTGGCGACACGGGATAAGGGACTAGGTAGTAGGTAGTAGGTAGTAGGCAACTAGGTCAAGGATGGGGTGTATTGAGTTTTTCAATAGGGCTATGAAACCCAGTATCTAATAAGGTTATGAAGAAAAGGCTTGCCCAACTCCACACAGCACTGCCGCCGCTACAGTAAACTTCACCAGTACAAACCACTGTTAGAAGTTAGAACTGGTGGAAGCAGCTAACATCTAGCAGCTAATTAGCCGCTGCTCAATAACCTTGAGCTAAACGCGCTCCTCCCCAATAATCTTCATTCATGTTATCATCCCCAACATGCAAGTAATCAACATCTGTAAGGGTTATTCCAGCCAAGTATTTCCCATCCTGCCCATCCCACCCTAGAATAGTCCAACAGTTGGGCCGTACGGATGGTGCCGTAGTTGCATCAGGGGAAGAGAACTAACTAACTTTGTTACTTCTAACTTTCTAGCTTTTTCACCGTTCAACCTAAACTCCGTATAGCCGGCTCACTACGAGTACAAGTACTCGAGTAACCTCAATTAACCTCATCACCAAATCACCAAATCACCAAACCACCAAACCACCAACTAACCCTTCCAACCTCCCAATCAACCTCACTAACCCAAACCTAATCACCATATATCAAACTCACATATCACCAAAAAATCAGAAGAAGAAAAAAAGCTCCCCGAAAAACAACCTAGCCACCGATTAGACACCTAATTACCTATCCATCCATCCACCAGTGATCCATCTACGAGTAGTATTTCATACATACCCTTCCTCGTACCCTTATACAGTACACCAACACCAAAACCAACACCAACACCAACAGCAACACCAACATCAATAAAAAAACTCCGAGCACTCTACTCGAGTAACAAGATCACCAACTCACCAACTCACCAACTAGCTAACCAACCAACCAACCAACCAACCGCACCCCAAACCCCACCCCAAACCCAAACCCTAAACCCATCAAGAAATAAATTATCCGAAATTATCCGAACTTATCCGCCATCTTGTATTTGTACTCATATCTACATCATACTCATACATCATAATCATAATCATAATCATAATCATATATACTACATCACAGATTCAGCATGAGACGAGACGAGACGAAACGAAACGAATCTAAACGAATCTAATCGAATCGAATCAAGAAGAGAACTAGAGACGCTTTCAGGATGGGTATATATATGCAAGCGAATCTTAGGTTAGTATAGTAAGTAGTAAGTAGGTAAAGTAGGTAATGATTAGTGATACGATGAGGAACATTTTGGGGACGGATTTAGAAATCATGATTTATCACGTTTCATTGGTGGCTTTAGATGGTACAACTGTGTTTTGGACGTCATTTTTTTTGAAAGGGGNNNNGGGGGGTGAACTACTCTTCATGAATGGGTATTAGGTAAGCTGAGTGAGCTTGACGTGTGTGTGTCTCTCTGGATTCTGGAATGACTACGAGGAGATACGAGTAGATAGCTTGAGATGTACGTAAGCCCCACCACTACATGTTTCTGAGCCTCAAACATATCGAAGCGCATGCCGAGAGGGAGGGAAGTATTCTTGAGGGATAGCGTCGATGCTTGAAGCGAGGTGAATCACGGCAAGTTTTGCTCGTGTAACGAAGGGGGCGGATAGAGTTTCCTGGGGGAGGTGGTGACCTGGTCGAGTCATAGGGTTCACCACCCGAATTTGCCCAATAGGTCAAAAGTTCATGGGACTCAAGCTTTCGCTAAGTATTAGCACCGGCACTTCGAAATGCTCTAAATCTTGAAGCTTTCAAAACTCTATCTGATCTCGATCGAGCTATAGTAGTAAGCTTGAAATGATCGTGCTATGGTCGTGCTGTGGGAGAATGAGTGAGGCGAGGTGACTAGTGCTGTGATAGATATGAGAGTCCTGAACACATGCATTTTCTCTTCCTTTGACGATCTTGATAATTCGCGCGGTTGGAAAACCTGGTGATGAGTTGCAGCTGACTTCTGCTTCAACAGTATCGCATAACCCGCTTGTCACAACGAAAAAGTAGAAAAATATTCCCGAGAGTATGCCATCATGAATGGCAATCACCTTCTTTGAAAAGTCTCCTACGCTTAAGTTCTCGGCGCCAACATTAGCACGTACTCCCTTGTGCTGTGACCAAACTGTATCATGTCCTTATCCATCAACTCAACATATCGACTCTTGTCCATGGGATCTTTATTCATCATTGTACCATTCGCAGAGTCAAGATCAATCAAGTATGGCTTAACTTTTCGTGTCTTATCTCCAAATTCGTTCACCTTTTCCGTCGCTTTGAACTGTATGACGGCATGCTGTTTACTGATACTTGGGTGTTCCGCAGCTAGATCAACCACCGCAAGCTCACGACCGATAAGCCAACAGCTTTTTGTACTCAAATTAATTGTTTCGATGATGTCGGCGCCTTTGAATACGAAAAGTTTCCAGTCGTCTCTAGCAGGTGGCTTGCATGCTTCGGGTGGTTCATGATACTTTAGTACTATAGCACTTCCATCCGCCTGTGTAATGGTGTTTGAAGCCGCTGCTAGAACTCCTGTTTGTCCCAAATTCGGCTTCTCTTTCTCTGGAATCGCTTCATCTCCGGTGCGCACGAGAGCAGTCGATGATGGAACTTTATTCGATTGAAATGATGCAGCTTGAGATGGTAAAGGACCGGTCTTTCTTCGACTTGCAACAGATTTTGTCGCTGATTCTGCCGAGTTGTTATTATCATCATCTTTGATCCGCCTTCGATCACCCGATGCATCTCTTCTTCTGCGATGGAAATCTCGATGATCTTTTCGTCGACGAGAGTCGGAATCAATTGGGCTACGCGACCGCCTGCGATGCCTTTCCTCATCTTCGTATCTATCTCTCGTGCCTTTCGAATGATCATCACGTCGATCGGATCGGGTTGAACCACGGCCAGCCTCTCGTTCTCTTCTGCGCCTCCTCCGCCTTCTCTCTTCTTCAGAATCCGTCGAAGGTGACCTAGAATATCTCCTAGAAGAGGAGGCCTTCATGCGATTTGATATATCTTGGCTGTCCATATTGTTTAACGATCTTCGCGATTAATATGTCAAAAAGAGGATAAGACTGACTTCTGATGTGAATGGCTTCAAGATTATTATTACTCGAGTACCCGAGCACAAGTATCAGCATTGGTTCAGGTTCTGGTGGTTCCATTCTGATGTTCTGCTTACATAATCTCCTCTCGGCCACCGTAATGTCTGTCTGGGTACGACATCTCGGCTTGATACCTGATTTAGACTAGCCTGGACCAAATCAGACTAGACTCTTCCTTCGACTCTTTAACCATACAAGTATTCTCCTCCTCCCTCATTCCCCTTGACCATCCATCCATCCAACCATCCATCCCACATACTCGGTATCTCGATTCTGTTCTTCAATCCTGGTGATATCTCCTGTACTCCAAGGGAATCACTCCTGTTGAGAACGCGCATCAGGTAAGGATCATGTGGACACCAACCATCATTCGACTCCAAGGCGTTCCTGATCATACTGATCTATTTTCGACTCGAGATACATCCATACTTGCTGTAGACTTGTCTTTGCATGCTTCATCCTGCACATCTATACGGAGAGTGTACTTTGGGGGTACATTGCAATGGCACATGAAACCCATCTGGAAATTGATTGCAAGGTATCATCGTATTTCCGTGTCTCTTATGCCCTTTTCTTTTCTTCAATACTGATAGTTTTCGCTTTGCTCTACTTGCGCCGTGAACCTGGACCATCGCGTTTGGTTGGATGTAGTGATGACCAGATAAGCGACCGCCCCCCAGGCGGTTATGGCTCACGAGAGATTCTATGCGTTTTATGATTCGTGCAAAGGGATACCTCTTCATCTGTTTCAGGTCACTGTGTTTGATCGAGTGGTTGAGGATGATTCTCGCCATTGAAATACGATCGGCCGCAGCTGCGTTGCCGCGTACCCGCACGCTTGAAATGGTTGATCAAGCCTTCCAGCTCGAGTCGAAAATTGTAATGTGAGATGGGGGCCATTCCTTCATTACTCTTATATCTATTTGGTTATGTCCCAGCCTCATTCCTTGGGAGTGTAAGCCTTCCTTGATGATAATCCAGTTCTTTCAAGGCAGGTTCGCACACTGGAGAATTACCGCCGATCCCATTTCCCGTCGTACAACAATAGGATCTCTAACAATTACCCCACCATATATCGTCTCGGGTTTTTCGGACGAGTTATTTGTACAAGAGATTCCTATGTCAAGCTCTCTTTAAACCTTTGGCATCGAGCTAAGGATTCTTCCAATCTAAGATTTCTCTTGCTCTGCATTTAAATCCTGCTGAGCCAGATATACTACCATGCCTCACGTCGTATCTCAAATGCAGCCTAGAGAGAAGCCTCAAAAGAGCTACAACGCGAAACGAGAAGTGATGAAGGCATCAGTTTCTCAAGACAATCTCCGCCCACCTAGTGCTCCCCGTCGTCAAAATATAAACGGTATGACTCCTACTCTGAGACTTCTAGTCACTCCACACGATGAATGGAACTCCAGATCGGGTCGACAACAATTAAACCATTCTTCGCCCGATAGAACAACACCTGTTTCTGCAGTCGATTCGGTCTTTGAATTATCTTCGGCGATGACGAATGGTTCCCCAAATTCGGCGGCATCATCATTTATTGCCGAATTGGAAGATACTTCTCCAGGGGCAATCAAACCCCAGAATTTCAATATGGATATCAAATATCCACTTAGTCCCACACTTTCTGTAAGATCTTCTTGTTCCCAATTATGTATGACAACATACTCATTATATCCTTAGTTACATGCGACCGCTGCTATTGAAGCTATCAATGACTTCGAGGCCGAGAACAAACGACTTCTTGAGCGTGCCCTTGCAGCAGAAAATGCTGCCAAATCTCTGGAGGAGCAGAACATTGATCTTCGACGAAAAGTCAACTATTGCACGCAACAACATAGGCCAAAAACTGCACCATCTCAAAGAATATCCGCAAATTCTCGCAAACTTAATACTGGCTACAGCTCCACAACACCTCTCTCTGCTTTCAATACCGTGATGGATCAAGTAGAGGCTGAGCACTTGGCAACTTCCATAAATAACACACCCACCCCATTACCTCGCCGCAAATCCTCACTCCCATTGCAATCTTCAATATCCCCTCCACAAAGTGAAACTACGGCTAACAGATTTGGACCTAATGGATTTATTCCTTCACGGAGACCTCCTCCAATCCCAGAAGGCACAAATAGTCCTTCATCTATATCCCAAATCCGGCATCCCAAAACACCTAGAAGGAATGATATAAATAACGTAGGACCGACACGTTCCAATAGCCAAATGACCAAAATATCCTTAGCGGATGCGAAGCTTAGAGCAAAACCATTACCACCATTAGGACCAATGGCACCGTCCACAATTCCCGGTATAGTTGAGATGGGCAGCACACCTGAAAACCCCAATGCCAGATCACAATTGAGGTCCCAAACACGATTCGTGACGTTCTTCCGAAAAGGAAGAAAGGAATACTAATTTGCTTTGCCTACTTGGACTCCATGAGAGATTCTTTGGTCAAAAATAGCACAGGCGGAGGGGGGGTAATGGATATATTTGGGATCACATTCTTCACGCGGCGTTTAAGATTTTATGTATGTACGAGTATATGTACGAGTATATGTACGAGTATTTGATGAATAACGAAATGTTACGACTGGAGTACCAAGGTAGACAACCAAAGAATGAACAAGGCTACAACTACGGGACTCTCAAGTAGCTAGCTGTATACGCCGTTGGCTATTGAAGGTGTTATACCAAGGCAACCATAGATGATCTTCTTCCGGACTTCCACAAGCGACCAGATATTCCTTCTTCGTATTTTCTCCATCTTTTGACATCGCCTCCCCATATTAACACGTCTAGTGTGACAGAAGTGTCCTCCTTGCGCTCCTTGCAGCGAAGACCTCTGGTGATATCCCTGTGAGTTTGGAGGCCTTCAGGCTCCCGAAGGCCCACCATCATTAATACTGGTACCAGACGGACACTTCCGGCGCCCAGAACACGCCAAAAGATCCAACGCACGGCCTGAGTCATTTTACGTACACCGATGGGAGGAGGTGGTTGGTTCGGTCGGTTCTGCTGCTTTTCGCTGGGTCTGTGGCTTCGCTTCACCAATTGATTTACCCGAGTAGGTCGTTGTTGTGGGTTAGTCTGTCGAACTATTAGATCTTCTCAGAGATACAGTACGGCAGACAGATGGATGGGTACCTTTAAAGGGGGATCTTGAAGGCTGAGACTAATCAATACTCTTACATCATTACTTAACATCATTCCTTATCTATGTTCGATGTCCTATGTTACCTACAGAGCTATATATATGTATGAAGGTATTAATCTATCGTCGTTGTCTTGATTTCTAATTTATATTGATCATCTAAAATCTAACATCTAATCTTATTAGCATCTAACATCTAACATCTAACGTCTAACATCTAACGTCTAATTGTCAATTCGATTCATCCTCCCCCCAAATCTTACCATTACTATTCTATTTATTCCTCCCCTACCTTGTCCGAACTACAATCTTCACAACTATCATTTCACTGTCGGCATCATGGCATCAACAAATGTCTCAACAGCTCTGGAACAATGTGAAAGTCTCACATATAATGACCGTGCCAAACAAATGCTAAGAATTGGTCAACAATCAACAACAAACCCTTCAACCCGATCTATGATATACGAGTTATTAGATGGTTCTACCTACGAACAAAAGCTCGCGCTCGATTCTTGTCATGGTAGTCAAGATGTTAATCTACCACTTCAGTATCTTTCACGCGGCTCATTGTCTAAATGGCTCCAAAGTCGAGCTATGCACTTGGTGGAGCTTCTGGGTACAGATGACCAAATCCTCGTTGCATTGAAGTCTGTACCGCTAAAGCTGCAGATCAGATCTTTGAGTCGTATGAAGTATGCGAAGCGCTGGCGAAGACTCAAGACGAAGATTGGAGTAATCGATCAATACCTGGATGGGATTGTGGGGAAAGAAGACTCGAGTGTCTTTCGAAGAATATTCCCCCTTGCTTCCTCACGATACGTTTCCGAGAATCTTCCACGCCTGGCTACAAAGCTTTCAGAAAAGGATTGGCTCAGGTTGGCGAATAATCATCCTTCCATTGTACAGGCTCATTTGGAAGATTGTATCAAGTCATCAGAACCGGTGAATCCCGTCTTCTTAGATATCATCAACTCGATTGTCTCGAGATGGATGAGTAAAAGACCAGGGACGGCGTTGGAACTCATCACATCAATGGCAGACAAGTTCCCACTCTCACAGATACCGCTACAAGAGTTTTTATCTGCCTATCCAGATGCGTGCGTGCAATTGGTTCTTGGGAGGGATGATGTTGCTCTGGGCAAATTGTCTTTCGGTCACGATATCCTCAAACGCCTGTCTGTTGAGCATACCTTGGCTGTTTTCGAACACAACAAAATTTCTACCTGGGACTTCGAAGCTCTTACTCATGACCAGCGCTCAGCCCTATACCCAGTCATACGTAATATCTGGCGTTCCAAAGAGGGCGTTCTCAACGCCACTATTGTCTCACGTCTACCGGATCCTTATCGACTTGAAGAGGCACGTCGGCATGTTACTCTTTCCGCCTTTGAAGCAAAACCATCTGATCGAATCTCATATATCGGATTACTCCCATGGGATGAAGGGATTGAACTCCAGAAGCCTTTCCTACATTCCAAAGATGCCGACATCCGTTGTTCTGCCTTGAGATCCCAAATCAAGGCGGCAATGTATGATGAAACCCATATTTCAGATGCATTGAATCTCGTCATCCAGTACAGGAATGATCAAGATCCAGTTCGATTCGTAATGCTCGAGGCTCTCTCACAGATACCCGGTGGAAGATGGAATGAAGAGCACCTTCCCATGCTAGAGAAGATCTTCAAGCAAGCTTTGGAAGCAAGTGATTTATCTCATTCCACTATCGATAGCATACACGAAATCCTATCACGTCTTTTGACATACTTTCCTGAATGGACCGTCTCTCAAATAATACCCTTGGTAAAGGGAGATATCTTGACAAACACCGATATGTTTGCTCATGCATCAGAGAAATTTGCTCCAAGTACGATCATGGATATCGTTCAAACAACTCTATCACCCACCCTCCATGACCTCTTGGAAAAGAAGGATCTGAATGCTTTGATTGAATTGGCCGATCTCTTCTCAGCCCAGCTCAAACATTGGACTAAATTACTTGACATCTTTGAGGGCGCCGTCGGTACGGAAGAATTTAAGAATTACAGCAACAGCAGACGAATCTTTGCATTTCTCAAAAGATATCGTCGAGAATCATTCTTTCGCAGCGTCCCACAATTTCTAGAACCAGAGGGGATACGAAGAATTGACTCTGATCCCATACTCTCTCAGATCTTCTTACATCAACAAGACCTCGTCCCAAAGTTGCTAGAGCACCATGGTTCTGAATCAGACCGTAGCATCCTTTTCCCTTCTCTCTACTCCGAACATCGTCCGTCGGTTTATCGCAAGTGGACACAGAAGCAGCAAGAAAAGTTTGCAACTCTACTCGAAGCCCAGATGGAAGAAGACAAGGAGGTGTTGTATCATGTTGCGGTATCTATCCGAACCCTCGCACTTCTCAATTTCATCGAACCAAAGATCCTCTCGCGCTTGACCACCTCACCCATTGCCATTGTGTTCGAAACTGCCATCAGAGCTTTAGGCAAATTTGACACGGATGCAGGACATAAGACGGTCTTGTCATTGTTGCCTTCGTCTGATGGGGACGAGAATGCGGTTCAAAATGTTACTAATGATGGTGGGGATGATGATGAAACTGAAAAGAACAGTCAGAGGGCGAAAATGGCGACTTATTCATTACGACACATCATCAAATCGATGAACACAACCCAAGCCTTCAAGCTCCTGACAGATATTCCTCGTCAACGTGTTACCATCGCAAAAGAAATCTTCCGTCTGATCGGAACCCTAGAGACGGAGGAGGCTTATCAATTCCTCATCCAGACTTCGACCGACGAGAAACTGCATGCAGATTCTTACACCGCGGTCCTCGAAGCCCTGTCTAACGAGACATATCTTTCGAAATCCCAAACCTGGACCATCTACCAATCCACCGCTTCCAAAAATACCAAAGAGGACATCGAACCCCAGAAGTCTCTTCTCAGCATTCTCGCCTCCCTCTTCTCCATCCCCTCCATCATCTCAAACCCCTCCAACATCCAAAACATCCTCTCCATCCTCCTCTCACTACTCTCCTCCCCCTCGACCGAAATCCGCATCGAAACGCTCCAAACCCTCAGTGCAAACCCGCGTCTCCCATTCCAATTCTCCCCACAGGGCTATCTCTCGCTCGAAAGACGGCTCTTGGAAACCCTACAGGCCACAAATCGCGACGAGCAAAAAGCCACCGCGAGCGCCATCTACACGCTCTTTGCATCTTCTTCACCTTCATCATCATCACCAAACCCCACCATCATCCCACGAATCTTCGCACCCCTCACGCAAACCCAACCCATCACGCCCAAGACCCGCAACCTCCTCAAGATCCTCATCGACGCATACATGCGACACCTTGACTCGCCGGAGCTCGATCCCAAAACCCTCGAGGCAACAACGACGCGCATTTTGGAATCTTTGGCCCGCAGCCCCATTACGAGTCGCATGAGGATCTCGCTGCTCTTCCGGGGCTACGGGTTCGCGCGCGCCTTTGAGGCGTTGCAGGCGGGGCTCTTGGCTATTGTGCG